>LOEQ01004889.1:71112-96925 GCA_001685075.1 Bramus lutescens | reverse complement strand
TTTTTTGTCTTTTCGAGACGGGGTTTCTCTGCAGCATTGGAGCCTGTCCTGAAACTCGCTCTGTAGACCCGGCTGGCCTCCAACTCACCACAGAGATCTGCTTGCCTTTGCCTCCCAAGAAGAGTAATTAAAAGCATCACCTCTCAAGCATTCTTAATATATCTGCTGTAGGAATTCAAACTGTCAGTAAGCCTTTAAGTTACCCGCCCACTTGGGCGTGGCCTCATACTATATATGCTTATGTAAAGTGAGCTTCTGGCCTCTTTTCCGGCTGTGGGATTTGGTTGCTGTTCCCCATTCAAGCTGAGGATTGTGATCTGTGAGTCTATCCCTAAACAAATAACCTTTTATACTCAATTCTGAGATAGTGTAGGATTACTTTTTTAGTGTCCTTCTTCATCTGGTACCCTAAGTGGATCTGAACTTCACACCTACTGGGTGGATCAACTTAAAGTCCTAAATGTCCTCAGCCCAGAAAGTCTCCCACCAACACCCACTTGACTTGCTTTTACATAGTGTTTTTTTTCTGTAAAACCCACCACAGAAGAGCTAGCTGACCGTGGAGCTACCTGGGTATGGCAAGTTGGAAATTTCCCAAGCATGTGCACCGCCCCACCCCCACCCCCCACTGCCACATTCCCTGCCGCTTGGCGACTTGCTCAACTTCTGGTTAATACTTCTATCTCCTGAGTTCTGGGTTTCTTACTCCGTGTACAGAATTGATTTAATTGCTTTTAATTTGTAAAGCAAAGCATATTTCTCAGTATTTAATCAGCATCAAGGCAGGAAAACCTAAGCAGCTCAGGACTGTTCATGGCATCAGGTTGTGCCTCTAGTGGTGACTCTGCAACTATAACACCTGCTGAACAATAAAGTTCATTACACCTAAAACAATTTACTGGACCTCATACCAGGTAAATATTTTATTAATTAATAATTCAATAAACTTGAAAGTTATATAATGGCAGACAACATGACCACGAAAATTTTAAGCAACTTTTTTTGCAAGGCTTATATGTTTATAGTGATAATCCATTTATTGGGTATTGGGACTCAGTTTTTTCTTCATATTACATCCTTAAGAAAATGATTTGACAATAGAGCCAAGAATGAGGCACTTTTAAAAATAATACAGTCTTTACAGACTAATAGTGAACAGCTAGCTGACAGGATTAATACCATTGAAAATCAAAAGTTACCTAAAAAAATGAATACTATTGAAAAGGGTAACATTAATTTAATAGACAAAATTGAACCCATGTCAAAGGATACTGAGAAATTATCTGAAAGAATTCATATTATTGAATCTGATAATGAAAATTTGTTAAAACGTTATGATAAGTTAACAGATAGGGTATCTCTCCAGGATGGCAATCTGCATGCTATCCAAATAATGTCCAAGAATGAGATGTTACTTTTAAAGGAAAAACTTCAGACTTTGCAATCACATGTGCCAAATGAGGACCCGAGGCTAGGTGCCTCAGTGAAATCACTAGAAATATATACAGATCAGGAGATTCAGGCTTTACAAAAGACAGCTGTAAAAATATTTGAAACAATTGAGGAAAATATTAGAGCTGATGAGCAGAAAAAGAAGGTACAAGGACAAGATTCAACATGGCCAGTAGCTGTCAGAGATGATTTACCCAGGGTTTTAGCTTCCTACCCTGTAATCTACTCTGAAAAAGCATCAAGTTTTAAAGGCCCAAAAGAATCCAAAGAAGGTAGGTGGATACCTATAAGAATGAATTATCTAAAAGAAATTAAGCAGGCTGTCGTAACTTATGGCTTGCATTCTGCATTTATTAGGGAGATGGTAAAGACATGGGTTTCTAGCATTAAAGCAATTCCTCATGACTGGCTTCAGTTAGTTTCAGCAGTCCAGAATAACAGGCCTCAACTGATGTTTAAATGCTATTTCAGAGAAGAGGCTAAAATTTTAAACAACAGCGAAAAGCAAAAGGACTTGAGACTTCCCAAGATCAAATTTTTGGTGAGGACACTTATGCTGACCCTCAGGCTCAGCTCTTTACAATGAACAAATCTTGTACCTGTGCCACAAAACAGCCTTAAATGCTTGGGATGGGATTCAAGAAGCAGGATAATGAATTGAATCGTATACCAGCATTAAACAGGGCCACAGAACCCTTTAATGACTGTTTTATAAAGATTAACTAGGGCTGTACAAATAAGAGTAACAGACCCAGATGCTGGATGAATACTTATTGAATCTCTGGCTTTTGAAAATGCCAACTTAGAATGCAAAAAATACTTGGGCTTTTAAAGTTAGATCAGCACCTATGAATGAATGGATCTTGCATACTATGAACATTGAGACATTTGACTATAACGCTGAATCTTTGGTAAGAGAAGCAACTTATAAAGAAATTAGGAGACATCAAAATGCCAAATATTTTAATTGTGGTAGAGTAAGACATCTGAGAAGGGATTTTAAACAAGGAATTCCTGGGAATAATATCTCCTTTGAGAATGGCAATAATAGGAGGACTCAGTTTTCAGGTATATGTAAAAGGTGTGGCAAAGGCCAACATTGTACCAATGAATACAGATCAGCAAAAGACAGAAAGGCAACCCAATACCATTGGGAAACTCCTTGGGGGCCTCTTGCAGGTCCCCAAGTCAAAAGCGGTCCAGTCATTCCTAGTATCTGTGGAGGACGTGTCTCACCAGGAAAATTAAAAAATCTAGAGGCTTTTATTAAAAAAGTTAGTGTTCTAGATGATGGAATAAATATGGAGGATAAATAAAAAATGCCAATAGGAAATAGAAAACATTATCTGGAAGACTTCTATAAATGATCAAACCAAAGCTAAGAGTGTATATAAATTGCATTGTAATTGTGGATTTGATAGACACAGGTGTGGACATGAGTATCATTACTCCAGAATCTTGGCATCCAAATTGGCCTCTTCAAGAGGCAGATGTTCAATTACTAGGAGTTGGAATCCTATCTCAAGTGAAACAAAGCACGAAATGGGTTGAATGCATAGGGTCAGAAGGACAGAGAGGAAAGCTGAAGCCATATGTGGCTAATATTGCAGTAAATTTATGGGATCATGACATGCTGCAGCAATGGAATACCCAGGTTAACATTTCTGCAGTCCCAGAACCTCAAAAACATCCCTACTGAATACTCAGAGATTATTTGCAATTATACCAGGCAGTAATCTTGGAACTTAACCATCATTTTACATTCATAGGATCACATAGAAAGAGCATCACCCCAATGACAGCTGGAAGTAATTCTAGAAGACGATGTCCCCTCTCCCAACAAAGTTTGTCCTCAGGATTAGGGGCATCATTTAGGGATTGATTATAATTGGTATAGGGTTGGGGTGGGGTAAAATTATGTAGGCTCAGGGATCTCTTTGAAAAAAGGGGGAAATTAGATGGGATAGTTGATTACTGTGAGCTTATTCACACTAATAATAATAGTAAGTAATAGAGTGAATACTTGTGAGCTATTATTTATAGGCAATTTACAGTGGTACAGATTTTTGTATATTGATACAAGTTTAAATTATATTGAATGTGTTCTTATTTTCATCTATAATATTTGTATATCTAGGCAAAGTTATTTTGTCATATTGTATGTATGCATGCTTCTACCCCTTTTTAAGACATTTTGTATATAGCTTTAGGATATATTTATCATATTGCAATATACACTTCTACCTCTGATCAAGATAATTATACATTGTTTACATTTTGAGATCATTGTCCTCATTTGTTGCACAGGTGTTTCAAGATTGTTTAATATTCTAATATGAAATCTTAGTCTTTATGTTATATAGGTATTAAGATTCATAGGACAATAGTCTTCCATGTTTGTCATACTTATAGTTAGAATAACCAGGTTCTTTAGATACATAGATAGTGTATTCTGCATAAATAGATAATCTTCAACTGCTTCAAAGAGCTGTAGAGTATGGCATTTAAATAATTTAGGGTTCTGTTGAAATGAGACACGATTGCTCCCGGTAGCACTGATTTATTCCCAAAAGAATATTAAGCACTAAAGACAGTCCACTTGGAGCTTGTTTTCTTCTTAGAAAAATTGGCCTTTGGACAAGGAACTGCCCATGCATTGACCACTGACAAAATGCACGATGTCTGGACAGGACAAGCAGGATACAAGAAAAAACACTGTCAAATCTTGCCAAGATGGGGCAAAATGGTTTCGAAAACTTTCCTGCCTCTGAAAATGGTCTGTCAGCTACTCTCGGCCTTAGCCAAAGTTGGTTGCTTTATGGTGGCAAATGAGACTTTTGGTGATTGCTTAGGCAGCCAATTGTCCCTATCATCTACTGCACATTTTGGAAGCTGCTTGATTGCACTTCCTGCTTACTCAAGCAATATTATTTCCCTTCTCAGGCCATTGATGGTGTTAAAGACTAGATAGCTGTAGTTACTTAACTCTCATAACTTGGCCAAGTTATTTATTATATGAGACTTAAACTCATTAGGATAGGATAATTATTGAAATGTTTATTACATGTTTCTTGTTTTATGTTATTTATGCTGGTTGTAATTTTTATACCTGATATTTCTTCTTTGCTGTGGGAGCACACTCTGTTCCTTCATCCAATAGGCTTTAAGATACCAGCCCACTTGGGCATGGTCTCTTATACTGTAAAAGCAGCTGTAAATGTGCACCTGCTCTCTTGCTTCTGGCTCCTGTTTCCAGCTGCTAGACTCTGTTCCTGTTCACGCAGAGTACTGTTATCTAGGACAGTGATCTGTAAGTTATCCCCTTAAATAAATAACCCTTTTATTATTCATAATTATGAACTGGTGTGGAATTTTTGTGACTTATGTCATCAGTTCTTATTGTATATAACTTTTTATTAGGCTTCGAACATTTTTATTTAAACAAAAGGGGAAGATGCTGCAGGAATTCCACCTTAGACTCTAAGTTATTCGTCCACTTGGGTGTGGCTTCTTATACTATAAATACCATAAAGCATGTGTCTGGTGTCTTTTCCAGCTGTGGGATTTAGGTGCTGTTCCCTATTCCAACAGAAGATTGTGATCTGTGAGTCTACCCATAAATAAAAACCTTTTATTATACTCAGTTCTGAGCTAATGTGGTATTTCTCTTTTAGCTTCCTTCTTCACATATTCTCATATTATATGTTTGGGAGACACTGAAATATGTAGAGAATTAATGGCCAAATTTTCAAAACTAGATATATACCCTAAAGCCACAGATCCAATTAATCTGATACAGTCCAACCATAAGAAATACTGTATCAAGTAATGTCATAATCAAACTTTTTTGAATTAGCAATAAAAATGTTTTAAAGCAGGCAGAGTGGGAACTAATTATATTATATTCAGAGGGCCAAAGTTAATCTATTTCAGAATAAATTTAACATAGTAGTCAGTGAGCAAACATCTTTAAAAGCCCAAACATCAAATGTTCTGTTTAGAAGTTCATGCACAATGAGAATGTCTTTCAAAACTGGAGCCAAAATAAAGACATCCTAGATGTACAAACTGAGTTATATTATTTCCATATATATTGTAGTAAACCTCCACGAGTTTCATAGTTTTCAGCTATTTTATCTTACTCCATAAATTTATCTCTTAATTTTTTGGTGCAGAAACCTTTTAGCTTCAAATATTTCCACTGATAGTGTTTTTATTTTTATTGCCAATTCTATTGGTGTTATATCTCAAGAACTTTACACAGAGGTTAGGGATATTAATCCTTGTACTCTCTCTTTTAGATGAAAACAAATATGGCATTCCTAGTCTTTGAACTATAAAATTGACAATGTATTCATTCATTTCTTAAAATTAGAATGTGGTGGCCTTATCAGAAGATTTTCATAGGTCTAGAACTGCCATATGTTAGCTATCCCCTAGCTATTTCCCTTCAAGCCTTATTCATGCGCACACGAAGTTCCTGGCCCCCTCTTATAAAAGACAACTAGTAATTCTTCATAAATTGCCTAATGGACAGTACTGATCCATCAGTCCATATTCTTCTACAATACACTGTAAGCAAAACAGAGTTCTGTGGACAAAGGTGTGTCCTATGATTACTTACAGTTTACAGAACTCTAACTTTATCCTTTTGAAATCTATTGTCAGTTGCTAATGTGACAACACAGGCTAGTCAATAAAGCAACCTCATTTGATTGGATCCCTGGGAAAAACTAGAAACATAATGAGATGTTTGGTCATTCATGTGTTTTAAAAAATCAATCACTGCTTTTTCTCACTTGTTTGTTCTACTGTTCTACCTGCCACACTAATATGACTGTTGCAGTATAAGCTGTCTTTGACAAAACATCAATCATATGTAACCAAAAGTGTATCATATTCTAAATCTGTATTGTGATTTTAAAAAATGTTGATAAAAAGAGTGTTTATGTGTGTGCAAATATAAAAATGTGTTGGAGGAGGCTGCTTGTTTTTCCCGGCAGACCAGAACTGAAATAATCATACAGAAACTATATTATTTAAATCACTGCTTGGCCCATTATCTCTAGCTTTTTATTGGCTAACTCTTACATATTAATTTAACCCATTTTCTTAATCTGTGTATTGCCACATGGCTGTGGCTTACCAACTAAAGTCAGTTTTTGTTGCTTGAGTATATATGCTTTCAGGGGTGACCATCATCCCTGGGAGAGGCTAATTCTTCCTAACCCAACAGTCATTAATTCTCTGTGTAAAAACTAAATCATCAGGCTGCGTAAATTTGTGTATACATTTTACATACCTATGTAAATATTCACCAATAATTACCAAAGAAAAATAAGCTGTCAATTTCAGAATGAGGTACATGGAAGAGGTTAAATGGTGTGTCCCTGGTAGGGGCTGAAGGGAAGAAAAGAAAGGGAAAATAATATAATTTCATTTTAATGAAATGACTATTTTCAAGGTATTTATTTTTTCCTTTCCCAGGTACAAATATATGGATCCATGCAGAAGATGATTGTGTGTGTGTGTGTGATTCAGAGACCATCAGTGAAGAGACACAGAGAAGGTAGCTGTGATATTACTGAAATTTAACTCACATTATGATCTGTCCATGACACAGTTAAGGCAATCTTTGGGATAATGAGCCAGCTGGAAAAGAATCAGACTTGAAATATAATAACCCCAGGAGAGGAGGCCCAGGACAGAAATCTGGAGGCAGTCCGACATTGGCTAATGCCATGCTCAATCATCTGCTACATTAAGTTTTGGCCAGGGGAGCTAGCTGGAAAATAAAAATAAAAAAATAAAGCAGAAATTTGCTCATTATCAAGGTGCAAGTTGACTTAAAGAAAGTAAAGTGCTCAGTAATTGGAACCTTCTCCCCTATGATCCTGTCCCTCAGCACACATATTTAAGAGTAAATAGATACTATTCATAAAAGTCTTTGGCCATAAAACAAGCAAAGAGTCCAGGAAATGTACCAGGGGAAGAGCTTTCAAATAGCCCCCAGAAATCTTCACTTTACTTTCTTAGGTTTAATATTGGTGATGTTTTCCCTAAAGAAAGAATTAAGATTCTCCCTCCAGAGACTCCTTCCAAGATTCCTTTTAGGTCATCCAGATAGATCCCTACTCCCCATTTTGGGTCAAGAATAATGTTTAATGCTTTCTTAAACTAAAAAGAGGTAATATGCTCTTCACTAATCTAAGTATCTGCTTGAATTCACATTTTACCTTTCACTTCCAAACTCGACGTAATAGTTGCTAAAAGAAAACCAACCAGCATGACACGCTAAGACAACACAGCAAAAGCCAGAGGAAAGGCATGCTACTCTTTCACCTGTCAAAACAGCAAGGGGCTAGCACCGTTGTAAATCAACCACGTCCCTGGAGTGTGGCTGTTGATGTTTATTTTTTATTGTACTATAGGAAAACTAGTAAGATTTTGGAAAATAAATTAATTCAAATAATGGCCAAAATTCAGTGTCAATAAAGTTTTCATGCAGTTGGCTCCCTTTCCCTAAATTTCCACCATACACCTCTGCATCTTCTGTATTCTTATTCTCTTATTGGTCTTACAATTAATTTGGACCTCTAGTCCACCTGGCACTCTCTGATCACTGATTTAGCCTTTCAACACCTGAAGAACAAAGCCAGGTCCTGAGCATTGTGCAGCATGGGAGACCTGTGCTTTTCTGCCAACAATGACAATCTGTCCATCTGGCTCTCAGCGTTCCCTGCCTTCTAATTTACTCATCATTAACCTGAATATAAAATGATATAAAGTTAAACTGAAATAGTCCTCATATTGAGTCTCCCAATCTAGGATATTTTACCACCAGCAACCATAACAGTCAGTTGCATCCATGTCATCTTCTCTCTAAAGAACAAGAGTTGGATGAGTTCCTAGATTCCTCCTGTTCACTCCTCCTCCAGAAAGATTATCCATATTGGCACTTGACTCATCCCAAGGAATGGTAATGTTGTAGGTGGACATAATTTAAAAGATGTTGCCCAAAGATATCCATCATTGGTTGCTTGAACACTAGGCAATATTAATGTCTATAATTAAGACTATTGTAAATCCTCACCCATTGTCTCATTCAGGCATCATTTGTAATTCTAACTATGTGAAAATTTTTCAGAGAGGGCAAGGGAAGGAGTGAGCAAGGAAGAGAGGAATTGCACAGATGGATGTCTAGCAGATTTCTTCTAGGTGTTGTCCGGCTCAGTTCTAGTGATATGGGTTTAAAGATAACACCAGAACCAGTCTCACAGTCTATATATCATTTCGGAAAGCCAGTTTTGAGGTCCAAGTTGCTTTACATCTGCTTGTTTGACATGTTATAAACGGAGTTCCCATGGCATACTTTGATTAATTTGTTAGAGTAGCTCACAGAACTTGGGAAAATATTGTGCTTAACTAGTTTCTTTCCAAAGATGTTACCAAGAATATAGATGGACGACTGCATGGAATATGTCTGATAGACAAGGTAATGGGAAGAAGAGGCATGGAGAGACCATACCCTCTATAGGTAAGTCAATCACCAGGAGCCTTGGTGTGCTCTGGATTCTATTCAACTCAGTCCTTCGGGGGTTTTATGAAAGTTTTATTACACAGACATGACTGGTTAGGTTTATGAACTCAAATTGATATTACACTTCCCTCAGTAAAGCCGGATGCTGGGATAGGCTCGAAAGTTCACATCTAGAAACAGTCACTTGGTCTTTCTGTGTACAGCCCCTAAACTGAGAGTCTCAAGAACCCTAGACACCTATCATTACAGTATCACACTGAGGACATTCATGCCAACTGTAGAGATTTCAAGAGTGTTGAGGGTTTTGTCAGTATTATGGACAAACATGAAAACTGGATTTCCTAATTTCACAGTTTCTAACTTGTATTAGATTATCTGGATGTGCACAAGAAAATCCCATGATGACAGGGCAAGAAACTCTGCTGGAGAGATGAAAACATGGACCAAAGAAGAGGACAGGAAGTTTCTAAGAAAGAATTTCACTTCTTTGCTGGTGCTGAATGACACACCACACATGAAGGACCAGAGAAGAACACTGAGAGCTAAGGAGAAATTGAAAATAGCACCCAGGAAATCTACATCCATCAAAAACTAGATTCTGTTAATAATCGAAGAGATCTTAAAAGCTGATTCTTTCTCAGAAATTCCATAAGAGTCCAGGCCACTTCTACCTAGATAACAGCCTTATGAAACCCAAAACCAAGAAACCAACTAAATTATTCTGGACTTGTCACCCGCAGAACTGTGGGAGTATTCATTCGTGCTGCATCAGAAACTGAATTTGGGACATTTTGTTATGCAATAGAAAACACCTGCAGAAACAAACTGCTCATACATTATCATTTTGTGTGTGTGTGTGTGTGTGTGTGTGTGTGTGTGTATGAAGAAGAAGAAACAGGGGCAGGGAAAGGAACCTCTGTTTAATATTAACATTACTAGCATTTTTTTACACACAAGATTTTAGAAATTCTACTACCACTTTACTATGTTTCTTGTTTTTGTTGTTTTCTACATGTCTCTGTATATCAGACATGTAATGAGAATCAATTAGATCCAAGGATCCTCAGCAAATGATGACGTACCTTTTTGTGGATGAACTTAGTATTCCATGCCACAAGGGTGGCTTCCTGTCTATGTAGGACAAGTTTCACTCACATATCCAGATGGCTTTCCCACTCACATTCTGGCAGCCTTTGGCACAGCATGTTCTTTTTTAAAAGTATCTACAAATAGCATGAAAGGGGAAAATAATTGGGGGTGATAAGCAGGGAAGGAACTGGGAGTGTAGGGTCAGAGGAGAGTGATAGGCAGAATACAGATGATTGAACAAGATATGTGTAGCTCAACAGGATAGTGCTCAAGCTGAATTCCCCCTATAGTCCCCTACTCACAAGCAGTCAAACCACAGAGAATGAGTGACTTCAGAGTACTCAGCCACAAATGGGTCATTCATACCACCCCTCAAAGGCTTTCTAAAATCACAAAATATGAGTCAGATAGATTATAAGAGGCAGAGGTCAGAGAAGATTGCTACAAAAGAGTAATTTGAGACATGACCAGACCAGTGAAGTCATGACCTCACACCCAGCCACTCTGGTTTTCCGAAGATCAAGCCAGTCCACATTCCAGCATGGCTAGGGAAAGGCATCAGCATAGTGTAACCTTAGCTAATGACTGTTGGCAGGTGATAGCTATTGGAAGGTAATTTTGTTATTAAGCATGTGTGTAGACTCCATAGGTTGTCCATGCTCCAGTGGATACCCCAATATCAATGCATATATGGGCAGGAAAGCTCCAGTGACCATGCTGTATCTGTCTTTTTGCATGGATTCTGGGACTCTGGTCATTAAGCCTGTTCATAAAGTGATCTTACCCACTGCAACATGTCTCCAATTTTGACTCAGTTTAAAACCATATAGACTTTGATGTTCAAGGAACATAAGGATGAAAAATAAAAATAAAATAGAGAAAACCTTTCTCTTCCATTGCTGCAAATAAGAATGGTTCACTTCGATGATACTTTTAAATATGTTCTAATGGCTGATTTATTATTCCAAGTTGTTCCTAGCAGAAAAATAGTTTCAAGCAGCAATAAAGCACCTACAAAGCCTCACACACCTCCCTACGTACAGCAAGGCCACAAATTGATATTTATAACACTTCAAAAGTTTAATGAGGTTTTTCTGGGATGTCTGGCTGAAAATTACCCAAACAGTCTGTGACAAGAAGCTAGTGTGCTTTTCTCTAAAGAATTTTTTGGTCATGCTGGCATTGCTCAATTCCTTAACCTGCCCACCATTTAGTAGGCTGCCATCTGCCAAGCTCACAAAGGAAAAGATCACAGAGGAAAAAAAACCTTCACACTCTCCTCCTTTAGCCTTCTGCATCTTGTCCAAGACAGACTGACTGAAGCCAAATGTTAAAGGGTTGGGCTCAATTGCTCTGTTTTAAATAGGAGTCACAAATAAAACTGTCAACCAATAAGAATAAACGCAGTGAGCATCCTGCCCAAAGAAGTAGACTTAGTCTAGCCAGCATTGTCAGAGCAAATATGTCCATAGAGCTCAGTCAGTGACTGATAGCTTTTGACTTGATCCCAACATCAGCAAGTGGAAAAGCAATCAGTCCTCAAATCACCTCCCTGGGCTTTAGGGGGTCTAAGTTCTGCCTGCTACTGTGACCTAAATGACAACCAGTTCAGACATGTTTTCTTCCCTGCGATCTGAAAATGGGTCTAGTAACACAGTTTCACATTAAAAATTTAAAAAAGGAAACAATTTTCTTTCAAAGCCAAACTCACAAAGACAGCCAGAAAGTGAACATGTTTAGGCATGAGGGAAATGCTGTTTACTTCAAAAGTGGGAAAGGGAGAGAAAACACATTCTTTTAAAGGAAAACTCATTCTTGTCCAGCACATTTCTACTTTGGTGGTCTAACAAATCCAAGGGTGCTTAGAGTAGAGCAAGTGTTTCAACCACAGAAACACGTGCCTGTGTGGTGTAAGGACTAGTTGTCAAATGAAGCATGGGAAGGATTTGTAATACCAGATGCCTGCTTCAGATTAATGAAGCCAGACATTCTAGGAGCAAGCACCAGGTGACTCTCCATTCCAGCCAGCCCTGTAAGATGAAGCCTGCCAACAAAGGGAAGGTTAAAAGAGTTGTGAGAAATGGCTTCTGAATTGCCTGAAAATCTGTGTTTTCTAGGACACCTAATACACACCCAAACATCTTGCCTGCCAGTGTCTGGAAGAAACCCTGAGGAATGTATGATCAAATATTAATTAATACTCTGCATCATCAGGAACTTACTGTCACATATGAGTAAAAACATAAAAACTTTAGAGTTCATACTGATAAGAAAATATCATTTCATCTGAACTCTAAATTGCAAGAAAAGCTTTTTGCAGACGAGAGTTAAAGTGTACGTTAACCAAGGCACGCTATGAAAGAAGCTCAATATCCTGTATTCTAACTTAACCCTCAAGAAAACAGAAGACCCCAAAACGGTCAAAACAATGTGGATACCTAGGCCACAGTTTAGGAGCCAACGCTTAATGGAGATTTCCTTGGAGGGAACTGGGTTGGTATAAATCAAATACTCTCATGTCATCATCTTCTCTGAAGTCACTCTTCATACCAAATGATGATCTCTGCTTATTCTATTTTGCTGTGTTGAATTGGCTTCTGAAGCATGGCTACAGTACTGTCTCTAGCTACACAGGATCAAATGCTGCACATGAACTTACTACTTCATACCATTTAAGAATAATTCCTTATCAACACTTCTTTAAATAGTTATATTTCATTCAGTGACTTTAGACGAGATTGTTGTACTGGCTAGTTTCAGGTCTACTTGACACAAGCTATTGCTATTAGAGAATAGGGAGCCTCACTTTAGAAGATTCCCCTATAAGGTCATCTGTAGGCAAGTCAATAGGGCATTTTCTTGATTCATAACTGATGTGGAAGGGCCCAGGTGAAGCTATGCCCGGGGTGCTGGTCATGGGTTCTCTAAGAAAGCAGGCTGAGCAAGCCATGTGAAACAAGCCAGTTAGCATCATTCTTCCATGGCTTCTGTATTAGCTCCAAGCTTCTGGTTCCTACCCTGCTTAGTTCCTGTCCTGACTTCCTCCAGTGATGAACAATGATGTGGAAGCATAAGCCAAATACACCATTTTCTCCCTAACTTCCTTTTGGCCTTGGTGTTTTATCACAGCTATAGTGGCCCTAAGACAAGGGTTCATCATTTCCTTCTTGCAACACCAGGGTGCAGTATTGTTCCTGCAGTAGCCCTATAACTGGAGCAGTTTTTGGATCTTTCCCTGGAAGACTCCATGACTGTAGTGGCGGCAAGCATCCTGGTAAACACTGAATGTTCTGGATATCTGGAGTGGTATGATAGCTTCAGTAAGACAAGATGGTACCAGGGGTCATGTAGGCAGCAACACAAATGGACATGTGCTGAGGAACAGACAGTTTTCTCAAACAGAAGTTTTCAGGTTTACATTTGATGAAATTGTACTGATTCCTGACATATACCCAAGGAATCATTTCTATTTTCCCAGTTAAAGCACTTGGCTTCTTTTGAATAGTGCAAAGTTAGCAGCTGCCATCTTTTAGGCTTGTCTTAGTTACTTGTCTATTACTTTGAAGAGACACCATGGACAAAGTAATTTATATAAGGAAGAGTTTAACTGGAGGCTTGCTTACAATTTCAAAGGATGAGTCCATGACCATCATGGTGGGGAACATAACAACAGGCCTGTGCATGGGGCTGGAAGAGTAGCTGAGAGCTTACCTCTGATGCACAACACCACACACACACACACACACACACACACACACGGGCGGGGGAGCGCAGGAACATACTAACTGTGAATGACATGGGATTTTGTAACCTCAAATCTCACCCGCAGTGACACACCTTCTCCAACCAAGCAAAGCCTCCTAATACACAAATACGTAAGTCTACAGGGCCATTCTCATTCAAACCATCAGAGTGCTACAATTTTAAATGTGTTTCTTTTCTGGGAAACCATAAGGTTTCAAGTCTTCCTGGTTTGACTTTTAGTCTAGATGCTAACTGTAAATTGGGTTCAAATCAGCCAGCAAGGATCATGTCACTTTCTAAATTCTGTTCCTCCTTGAATTTTCTTTGGCTAGATAAACTAATCTATCACATCTAAACTCAGTCTCTAATCTAAATCTCAGAAATGCTCTTACTTTCCTCACTAGCACAGTCTTTACGATTCATATTCCTACAAGCATTCTGCTCTTCTACACTCTCCCCACAAGGATTATCATTAATCTACTTACAAAATTCTAATATTTTATACTCCAATTCTACTAATTTTTCTAAATCCCTCCCACAAGTCAGTGCTGAATTCTTCTGAACCACATGGATAGATTACCAATAACTGTCCCATTCCTGGTAATGATTTTCATTTAGACAACTTCAGGTTACTGTGGCAACTAAACCGAAACAATGAATTTATAAAGGGACAGCTTCACTTTTGTCTAGTAGTTTTAAATGCATCAATCCATGGCTGCCAGTCTTTCTAGCTTTAAACCTGTGGAAAGTTATAAAACCATGTTAAATACTGTTTGGCAAAGCACATCTGCTCACATCCCAGCAACGAGGAAGCAAAGGCTTACAGGAAGGAGGAGGCCAGGGTCCTAGTGTAACCTTACAGGGCATTCTGCCAATGACCTCCTTGCTACAGTGTGCCACACTTCCTAAAGATTTCATCACTTCACACAAACACCATCAGCTAGAAGAAAAGCCTTTAACAGATGAGTTTTGAAGGGGCATTTAAGATCCATACCAGACATGGAATAAACACAGGTATCACCTATTAATGGCTTTGGTGCAAATTGAGCAAGATAAAACCTAAGACTTAAATCCCAGCATGGATGAAGAAGAGGAGTCACAAAAATCCCTTCTTAGGGATTTAATGAAGAGCTATTGGCAAGATGGATGCTGGGAGAGGGAAAGTCTGTTTCCCTCAGAGACACGGGTGCTAAGAGGATGCACATTTCCTATTAGACCCCTACACACATACAATACTGTGAACTCAGGAGGTTATGAAAAGTATATTTGAAACTGGGAGGGAATGGTGGTAGAATTGTTGAGGAGGAATTGGAGGGAGTACTAAGGGATGGAACTGATCAAAATAGCTATATGCTATATGAAATTCTCAATTAATAAAATCACTTTTTATAAAAATAAAAATAAATACTGAAATGGAAAAGGAAGTATCCACTGACAGCTTATTCAGTACTTAATCTCCCTCATCTGCACAGACATTTATTAATTTTTTCTGATTATATGTTAAAAATGAAAGCTATGACTTTGTTGCAAGGGATTACACACAATTATGGCTATGGTCTGATACATACATACATACATACATACATACATACATACATACATACATATAACAAATTTATAAAGTAATATAATTGCCTGGTTGGTGTGGGATTCCCCTCTATTTGCTGTGAATACCATTAGGTAATAAAGAAGCTACTTTGGTCCTACTGCAGCACAGAATAAGGCAAGGCGGGAATTCCAAGCAGGTAGATGTAGAGAGAATAGGTAGGCTCAATGAGAAGTCATGTAGCTGACGAAGGAGAAAGATGCTCACAGGAACCTTGCTGGTAGGCCACGAACTCAAGGCAATGCATAGATTAATAGAGAAGGGTTAATTTAAGATGTAAAAGCTAGATAGAAATATGCATAAGCTAATAGGACAAGCAGTGTTTTAATTAATACAGTTTCTGTGTGATTATTTTGAGTCTGGGTAGCCAAAATGAAAGAGCAGCCTTCACTAAAAGAATAGCAAGACAAGGTGGACTGACTACATCCACATAAAACTTGAAAAAGTTTGGAAAAGAATTCTAGACACACACATGAAACAACAGAGTTTATCACAGCTCCTTGGTAATCATCGTTTTTTTCAGACCGGCTTTGTTTGGTAGCAGTAAGCAGGAGCGACTAGACTCCCTTAAGAGAAGTCTTGTTGACTCAGCATAAGAAACAGTGGCATCTTGGTTTGTGCTCCCAGCACAAACTCTGGTTCTTTCAGGAGGCTGAGCATGTAAATGGTGTTTCTGAGCACTGTTTTACACACTACTTAATGGTGTGACACAGATCCACTGCATACCTGGAACTGGGGTGGTGTGCATGTCCTGCAGAGGTGCTAAACATGCCTCCACCATGTTGGACAGGCAGAGCGAAAAGGCCAAGCAGTCTTAGTCCAAGCCACGCCATTTAGCATTTTTAAAGTAGTCCTGGTCAAGAAAGAATTACAGATACACAATATAGACAGATTCAGATGAAAAAGTCCTCTGATTGGGTCACAGTGTTGGATAGATGTACATAAGCTTGAGAGAGAGCAAAAAAAGAGTATAGGCAGATATAATATAAGAGTACAGTTATAGATTAAGGGAAACAAGATAATAAAATCAATATTAAATTTTTAAAAAAGTAACAGAATAAAAAAATAAGCCATGTAAAGATGGAATATGCACATAGAGTCTGGATTATGTGTATTATTGGGCTTTCTTTGAATTTTTTGACTTGAATGAAGTACAGAGAGACATTTCATTTTATAGACTGTTAAAATAAACCTATATATATATATAGGTTATAATTTGTAATATATATATATAAGGTATACTGACTTCAGAATTTGAGTCTACAGATGTGTTGCTTTGGAAAAGAGATTTTGCTTTTGTTTACTCAGAGGATGAGAACCTGTGGATCCCTTCTAGAATAATGTGGTTCAATGGAACAAGACCCCCCTAAGGGTTTCCATAAACCACTAAAATAACTTTGCCCAACAAAAAGCAGAAAGCAGTTTGTAGAGAACTATGCACATATTCCCAAATATTGCTTATAAATGTTTGTTTACATTTAAAGGGGATATGATATAGAGGCAAATACTTTGCATTGGTATAGAAATTGGTCTATTGATAGAATTTTAAGGTCAATTTTGTTATACATATATTTCTGCTCTTGATTAGAGTTTTGTGCTTGTGCAACTCATTTAAAAATGTAATGTATAATTAAGAAATGCAAGTTAATAGATAGTTATCTATAATAGTCAAGCATCTAGTCATGTTAGTTTTTCAGATGTAAAGAGACATATTTTAGTTAGAAAGGTAATCTTCAAACCTTTCAAAGACTAACAGAATATGGCCTTTAACATGTTTTGAGAACTTAGGAGTTTTCATGACAATGAGATACATCTGCTCATGGCAGAACTAATCTACTTAAGAGGAGGATGGGCATAAAAGTTGCTCTTTATGGAGTTTGTTAGCCATTTGTGCAAGAAACTACTCTTACCTGGACTGCTTGATATTTTGCTGCATGAACTGGACATGCAGCACTCACAGAAAAATGACTTCTGAAGTTGCCTAAAGAAGGTGAGACAGTCCTTCAGGGATTCTGCTTCATGAGAGAACTGCCAGACATTTTCCAGAACACAAAAGAAAGCAACTGATGAACTTTGCCAGAACAAGGCATAAGAGAGCTTCAAATTTCCTGCTTCATGGAAAAGTTTGCCAGATACTATGGGCCTGTAGGCTGAAGATGGATACCAAATGTTACAGAAGAACTTTGGGTGACTTTCCAGGTACCAAGATGTCTCTGTTAATTCTAGAGTTTGGGAATTTGATTACAATGTACTTCATGTTTACTTAGGTAATATCATATCCTTCTGGGGTATTTGATGGAGTTGAAGGATAGATATAGTTTTCTGTAGTTATTATAAAAGGTAAGTAGATATAAATATAACTATAATTTTTGCCTGATAACTATTTTGTTGTATGTAATCTTTCTTTTTATTTAGACAGAAAAAGGGAGGTGATGTGGGATTCCCCTCTGTATGCTGTGAATACCATTGGTAAATAAAAAAGCTTCCTTGGTCCTATTGCAGTGCAGAATAAGGCAGACAGGTGTAGAGAGACTTCCAAGCAGATAGAATTAGAGAGAGAGAGTGGTAAATGAAGTCAATGAGAAGCCATGTAGCTTCCAGAGGAGAATGATGCCTTCCATACCCTGCTGAAACTTTGCCAGTAGGCCACAACCACATGGTGATCCACAGATTATTAGAAATGGGTTAACTTAAGATGTACGAGACAACTAGAAATATGTATAAGCTAATAGGTCAAGCAGTGTTTTAATTAAATACAGTTTCTGTGTGATTATTTTGGGTCTGGGCAGCCAGAAACAAACAAGCAGCATCTGCCAACAACTGGTATATAAGTTCCATTGGGGGTTTTACTAAATATGTTGTGTTTTCATGGTATTTTTCTAGAAAAAAATTTCTCTTAAGAAAAGTGTGCCACTATCTAAATTGCTACCACATACAAGTAAACTCTCAGCCCAAAAAACCCAGCAGACAAGGTTATGGGAAATGATTCATAATCACTTGAGGAAACACTTTACTTTGGTGATTTATAATTTCTATTTTGCCCATGCTTTAGTCTGAGGACAATGTGTATTGCTTTTCAGGGTTTGCCAAGCAGTGTGTAGATAAGTGAGATCCATTCACTAGCTCCACTAGTATTTTACTGAGGTTGCAATATTCTTCTGAAAGCTGGAGGAAGGAAAGTAAGTGAGCTTTCCTAACTGTGTCATGAAGAAACCACTCCAGACAACAGTTGGGACATCAGAAAGCATGTGCCTGACTCTCCATAGCACATTACCCTCCTCATCAACACCAACACTAATTCCCTATGACTGTTTGCATTGTATGTCCGACAAAGGAATGACATAAAACACAAACAAACACCCTTCTCACCACCTGCTCATCCAAATCTGTTGCTGTGAAGTCGCTGACCCCCTCAGTTCACTAGAGACGGTCCTTGCCCACCCCTTGCTGACACCAGCGTTGGGAAGAGCTACAGGACTAGAAGAGAGGAACAGTAGGTGAGGCAGGCACCAGGAGGTCACTGTCATCTCAACTGTCTGATCCCTTCTCTTCACTCTCCTGAGCTGCGAAATCCCAGGTGACTGTGCTTCTCTTCCTTACTCATCTAAATGAAAAGGAAACCATGCAGCAACAATGAGTGGAGGGTTAGTTTGGCAATGAAGTTCTGTGGAAAAAGATCAGCTAAGGGAAAAAAAGACCTGGATGGACCATGTTTTCCACACTAGAGGCTATGTGACCTCAACCAGACTAAACTACACTCTCATTTCCTTATCAAAATTTTATAATGACTATAAGGAAGCAAATACATTAATTTCATTTTTAAAATGCATCCAAAATTATGGTAAAATAAATACAAGGGCTGAATAACTTGATGCATTAGTATAATTACCAATAAATAGATAAGGACCAAATTTGGTTTTAGTTTCAGCAACATTTTCTTTAGTCCAAGAAGTTTGGCATGAAAAAGAAAATTGACTATCAATCATCCAATAAAAGAGATACCTCAAGGACCTTATTTCCTGGATATCAAATGACATTTCAAAGCAAAGTCATATCACAGGAATAATAAGAGCCCAGATGCTTGGATTCCATCAGTGTTTTACAGAGATATGAGGAGGGTCAGGAAACATACTCAAAGACCTACATCACACTCCATTCCTGGCATTTGGATTAACTCTTCTAGTGAAGTGTTAGAACTCTGAGCAGACTTTCTTAAGGTCTCACTAAAGAAAATGTCACAGTTAAGTTTTAGTCTGAAATACCTATTAGCTAGGATATCAGATACTGTCCGTAGTCATTCTCAAATTGAAGTCTATAAATGCAATGGTTGCTCAACAAATTTCCAAATGAAAATACACATTCTTAAATGTGCTGCTAATTCCAACATAGAATATTTAAGGTCAATGGTAGTCAAAAGTATAGCTGATAAATATTTTAGAAATACCATATAGACACTTTAAAATTATGTTTCTTCATATGCATGTGTATATATGTATGTATATTTATATATGACTATTCCTCAAGCATCACTCCTTGGGCTGAATGAAGTGTGCTCTCATAAGGTGAGCAGATATGCTTATCCATTCAAACTCACATTGTCTTTGATAAAATCAATATTCCTTCTACCATAATTGGGATGTACAGACATGTATCGGAGCCTTGGCTACTGATCTAAGCAGGAATTATTCACATTGAGTGTGCAGGTTTGACTCCCAAACCACCATATCCACTCTTCTATATCAGTCATCCTTCTGGTATTAGGTCCAGAGACAAACAAAGCCTAGAGGTCATAGAGATAACTACAGAATCTGGGAAAGGCCTTCCTCCCTGTATAAGAGAGTAGGAATGCTCCAATGGAGCCTTCATTATGGCTGGTATACATCAAGAAATAATCTTCTAGCTAGAAAACACTAGAGTGGTTCTGTTCATTAGCAGAAACTGGTGCATCCTAACTGAGACACAAATTGTATGATTTGATTTTATGTATTAAAGAATGGTTTCTCCTCTGAAAAAACTGATGGCTGAATGGGACACAGCTGACATGAAAACCTTGCTTTCTAATGCCCCATAGCTATCACAATGAAGAAGGCTGTCATCTGTTCCCTAAGTAATCTTGCTACATACTCATGATCATATTAACATTAGATGCTTTCCCATCCTCAGATTCAGAAATATCATTACTATTAAACAAACAAAACGTTCCTCACGAAATACACCTTTCCAAAAAAATGGTGAAGAGATTAAAACAATATTGACAAAATATTATGAAAATACATTAATAATAACCAGATATTGTTGGAGGTGTTGCAAAGAATACAAAGAAAAGCAAAGATGGAAGAATTCTATTTAGAAAGTTTGTGCGAAATGAACAAGAACTGCTTTACTTGTCAGTGGTCTGTGACCAACTTGATTCCCACCCACCATAAAGACTACACTCACTGAAAGTAATTATTTCTTTGGAATATCAAAGTTTTTAGTAAATCCACAAATGTTGATTGAATGCCTACTTCACACCAGGTGGTACTCCAAGGTGTAATGAAAGTCAAATAGTATCTTTATTTTCCCCCAGATACAAATACTTAGAGAGATCTGCCTCCTCCTCCATCCCAGTAAGATGGACCAGGGAGACAGTAACATTACAAGTTTCCATTAGTCTCCACAGATGTTCCCATGAAGTGATTGCTGATGTGTGAAAGATGGGTGTGGTCTTCCTACAATTCTGTTGGAAAGCTATCTGCACTCTGAACCCCCTTCATGTCAGATCTTTTTTTTTTCAAGCGATGAAAAGAATTTTTATTTTGACCTATACAGTCACCATTTTTGGCAATTGTTATTCTTTTTAAGGTGTCCATCTGTCATAATTTTTCCTTAGCCTGACAAATTTCTTTCACATCAGTATATGCATGTATATGCATATATATACACATATTAATGTAAATTCCATGGTTTTGTTCCCTTAAAATATTTAGTTCACCTATATATTTCTTGAGTAACATTCCAGGTAGGTATTTTTTGTTTTATATAAANAACCTCACAGACAAAGGGTCTGCCTTGCTGCCTGCAGGCTATTGAAACAAAGGGTTCATGTCAGATCTTGACTTAAAATACCCTCTGGGGAGTGTATTCACAAGCTTTGATGATGCAGAACTCTGAGGAAAACGCTGACTGCTTAGGACTTTTCCAGGGCATGTCTCCCTCCTTAAACTGGAGCAAATGAACACACAGTCAAACCGTAGACTCAGCACATGGTTGAAGTAAGTCTCCTGATTAGACACATAGAGTACATTTCAATACTGATCCCAGCTCATATGTGGGAACCAAAAGTTTTCTGAGATAACTCTACACTGGTCGTCATTTTATCTTGACTTTAAATATTCATACAACTCAATGTCTCACTGAGCTGGGAAAGCTGAAAGAATGTAAAAACAAAACCCAGATGACTCTTATGTAATATGTATGGAGATTGCGATTGGAGAACATTGAGAATTTTATATTTCCAGATAACTTCTTTTATTGTAAAATAACTTGATTTGCATGGATCAGAATATCTTGAGGTTACAAGCAGTAGTGTAAAATAAAATCTTAGTGCTCACAATTCTGGCAAAATCACAAAGTTCTGTCTTACATGCAATTTCTGGTAATAGGAAACTTTGCATTTCTCACACTTGATACTATAATTAAAAAAATCAACTCGGGAACACAAAGAGAAAATCAATCAGCCAGTGGTGCTTCCTTAGCCCAAGGTGCACACAGGAACACATGTTGGAGTTAGTTCTGCCTGAAAATTCTGGAGAAAAATTTAGAGCCACTTCTAATGTTTCAATCAGTTATTCCCCAAAGCGTAGGACCCTCATGTTCTTTCATTTGTGGAAGGGTAGAGGGCCATGGGGACAGTGTGGCAAAGGCAAGGAGATGCTTTAGGGACACATGATGGGAATAAGTTCCAACATGCAGCTGCACCACATCTGGTCACATCATTTCTATCTACATGACCTCCAGGTTTTGTATTATGTATCAGCTTTTCCTCCCCTCCTTTCTTTCCTCCTTTTCTTCAGTCTCATTTTGTTACTTCCTTATTTTCTACTACCAATTAATTCAAGTTTGTTTTTCTTCTACACCTTTATTATTTTTATTTAATGCTCAGAGTTATCCCGTGTGTAATTTATTCCTTTATGGCATTTCCTTATGTATATGCCATTGTACTTTGTTCTTGTTCACCCTTCCCCCCTTCTCCCTTTCCTATCTCTACACTGCTCTTTCTGGTCTCTTCCTTATATGTGAGAGTCTATTTGCACAAGAGAAAGCATAAAGCATTTCTCTTGGCCTGTCTTCTATTAACACAATCATCTCCACTTCTACAAATGCCATGGTTTCTTCCTAAGCTTCCAAAACATCATTCTTCATTTGGAGAATCAGAGAAGAGGTACGTTCCCTTTCTCCCACTATGATCAGTAGCTACCCTAGAACCATATATAAATAAAATACAGTAAGAAATTGCAGAAGACCTCAATATAAACCTAGCCACACTGAACCTCATAGACGAAAAAGTGAGAAGTGTTTAATTAACCAGGCTAGCTAATGATAAAACAATTATACTTTATTTATTATAAGGGGAAAGTTCACAAAAAGGAAATGAGAAAGTTCAAGTACAGCCATGTGCCATAGGAAAAGGCACAGAGGCACACGGAGGTGCACCTGGGTCCCAATGAAGCCACGCCTTAACTAAGATCCGCCTCTTAAAGATGACTGGCTACCAAGGTTCCCCATCAGGGAAGTAGCCTTCATTCAATGCATAGGCACAGGAAACCACTTCCTTAATATAACACCAGTAGTATGTACACTGAGAGCAACAATAAATGGGAACTCCTGGAACGGAGTAGCTTCTATAAGGCAAAGGATACAGTCAATAAGACAAAACAGTTATATATATATAACTCAAGGAACTGGACATTAAAATAACAAGTAATCTATTTTTAAAAATGGGGTATAGATCTAAACAGAGAATTTTCAGCAGAAGAATCTCAAATGGCTAAAAGAGTCTTAAGGAAATGATCAACATCCTTAGCCATCAGGAAAATGCAAATCAAAATGACTCTGAAATATTATCTTACACCAGTCAGAATGGCTAAGATCACAAACACTGATGATAGCTTACTAGAGAGGACGTAGAGTAAGGGGAGTACTCATCCATTGCTGGTGGGAGTTCAAACTTGTACAGCTACACTGGAAACTTTGGAACTAATTATGGTAGTTTCTCAGAAAATTGGGAATCAACCTACTTCAAGACCCAGCAATATATATGCTATCCTTGGACATATACCCAAAGGTTGCTAAATCATACTACAAGGATATTTGCTCAACTATATTCATAGTAGCATCTTCTGTAATAGCCAGAACAACCTGGAAACAACTTAGATGCCTCTCAATCAAAGAACAAATAAAGAAAATGTGGCAAATTTATACAATGGAGTACTACTCAATAGAAAACAAAACAACAAAAAAACCTGACAGTTTGAAATTTGCATGCAAATGGACAGTGTGAGAAAAATACCATCCTGAGTGAGGTAACCCAGACCCAGAAAGACAAACATAGTATGTGCTCACTTATAAGTGGATATTAGACTTAAAGCAAAGGGTAACCAGCCTATAGCTCACAACCCCAGAGAAGTTAGGATAACAAGGAGAACTCTAAGAGAAATACACTTGGATGTCCCTGGGAAGGGGAAATATACAAGATCTCCTGAGAAAATTGGGAGTGTGGGGGTGGGGAGAGAAGGGAGGGCAGAAGAGGAGGAGGAAAAAGGGGGTTGGGGTAGAAGGGCATGAGGGAACAGGGTGGTTGAAATGGGGGAAGGAAAGGGGGAGAGCAAGAAAAAGAGATATCTTGATTGAGGGAGCTATTATGGGGCTAGCAAGAAACCTGTCACTAGGGAAATTCCAAGGAATCCACAAGGATAACCCCAAATAAGTACCTAAGCAATAGTGGAGAGGGTGTCTGGACTGGCCTCTTTCTGTAATCAAATTGATAATGACCTTAATTGTCATCATGGAACCTGCATCCAACAACTCACGGAAGCAGATGCAGAGATCCACAGCACAGCACTGGGCTGAGGTCCCAAGGTCCAGTTGAAAAGAGGGAGGATGATACAATGAGCAAAGGGTAAAGATCAAGATGTGGATGCACACTGAAACAGCTGACCTGAGCTAATGGACTTCACTGACTCTGGACTGACAGTGAGGAAGCCTGCATAGGACCAAACTAGGCCCTCTAATGTGGGTGACAGTTGTGTGGCTTGGGAAGACTGTGGAGCCACTGGCAGTGGAACCAGGATTTATCTCTACTGCTTGTACTGGCTTTTCAGAGTCCATTCTCTTTGGAGACATACCTTATTTAGCCTAGATATAGTGGGGAGGGCCTTTTTCCTGCCTCAAAGAGATTTGCTAGACTTTGTTGACTTCTCATTGGAAGCCTTACTCTCTCTAAGAAGTGGACAGGGGGTGGGGTGGGGGGAAGATGGAGGGAGTGGGAGGAGGGAAGGGAGTGGAAACTGGGATTACTATGTCAAGCGAGATAATATTTTAAAGTATTTATTAATTAATTAAAAGAAATATCAGAGGGGTAGAATGAGATTGAAAGGACAGTGAAGCCTAGAACCCAACAATGGCATTGTAATGAGATTAATGCTATGTTATATANTACACACACACACATATATTCCAGACTTAAACTGAAGGAACATTTGGAAAATGCTTACCAAAGTCAATATAGTAATGCATCAGCTAAGCCTGCTTTTCCCTGTCCATAGGAACTGGAGATGAATATCCTAATCCACAGCAGCTCGATCCCTCACTCCCTCTCAGGACAAGAGTAAACAGGAATTCTCACCTGGCCCAGTGGTAGAAGCAGTCCTTCATAACTGACTCCTGTTGTATTAGGTCAAGGACTAGCAATGGGAATTGGAAGGTCCATGTCCGCCAAGCTTTACTGAGTACCAATCTGTTGTATCCTTGTAGAGTGTAGCCTGACTTTTAACCCCAGTTCTGTTGTAATGAAACCAATAAATAAGATACGAAAGTGGAAAGGGAGGCTACGGTGGATGAAGAATGAAAACAGTAGGAGAGGGGAGTGAGAATAAGAGATTTTTAAGACTAAATCTAAAAAAAACTTCAAAATATGCATGCATGACAATGTTACAGGTGAGTCAATTGTTTTACACAGTGACTACTGGATAATAACAAGAACCAACAGAAGTAAGAGTGGGGGGTGCAAAGGAGAAAGGAAGTAAAGGAAGGGAAGGAAGGGAGGGAGGGAGAAAGGAAGGAAGGGAGGGAGGAAAGAAGGAAGGGATGGAGGGAGGGAGGTAGGGAGGGAGGAAAGAAGG
>LOEQ01004889.1:46090-70960 GCA_001685075.1 Bramus lutescens | reverse complement strand
AAGGAAGGAAGGAAGGAAGGAAGGAAGGAAGGAAGGAAGGAAGGAAGGAAGGAAGGAAAAAAGGAAGGAAATCCCATTGGCTTTCCATACTTGGTCTACTAGTGGTGACTGCCTGTCTGGTCATCAGTGTTCATGCTGACTTGAGGAAGTAACAGGAAGATCTTCAAGCCAGAGAGGTACTAGAAAGGATGGAACAAGACAATCTAAATTCCCACTCTCACCCTTCAGTAATAAGGTGTCCTCTTTCCAAAAGCTCCCTTCTTCTACTTGGTAAAGAATCCAGATTTCAACTCTCACCACAAGCAAATGAAGATGCTTCCAGAGTCCTCCCCAGCTTCAGGGCTGGCTTGCTAACCAGATATAGATGAGTATGTAATAGCCCTCTTGCAACAAAGTTTATAGAATTGCCAAAGCTACAATCACGAACCACTCACATTTCCAAGAACAACCTGAAATAAAAGAGGCAACCAATAGATGGCAATACCAACATAATACAGATGTTGAATTACAGATATGGCACTTAATATTTCTTGATTGGAAGAATTAATATAAATGTTGATTTCTCAGTGAAACGAGACCACTCAATTAAAGGAGATCTAATAAATTAAACCTAATATTCTATAAAACATGCTTATAAGATAGTCACAACATCAGTAACCACAAAAAGGAGTTCATGGAAGTAATTAAGGACAACTGTTTAGAAAAGAAAATCAGCTTTTTAAAAAGGAAACAAAACAAGAGGCTGTAAAATATTTCACTTCATCTACATACCTTATTTTCCACTAAATTATATAGTATCCATTGTTCACACATAAATATTTTAACCCCCTTTGCTTCTGCACATGTATCCCCATAAACATTGCTAGCACAATTATCTTAAGTATATACCTAAATGCTCACAGATTAGTAGTATTCAAATGCTGTCAAGAACAATTGTGGCTATAACACAGAGCCCATTGGAGAGGAAATATAGTCAATCAAAGTGGGAACTTAAGTAGCTTCCTGTCCACTCTGAACCACATTCTTTATTCAAAAGCTCTTAGGTTCCCTTATACTCCTTTAAGAGGTCCTTTAAAAACAACCCCGAATTATCTGACTGACTTTGACAGTCCTAAGATCCCCTTTCACTGCAGTTACTTCTCTCTCTTTCTAAGTCATTTTTTTTTATGAAGTCTTTATTTATGGGCCAATCCCATGACTCAGGGAGATTCCTTCCCCTGATATAGACTATAAATGTCCTTGTAAACCTTTCCGCTCTTAAAAGCTAGAAATGGTACTTTGACCCATTTGACGTCCTCCACTGCATGGTCATCATCCTCTCCTGATAACTTTCATCTGCTGCTGTTTTCTTAAAAAAAAAATCTGGATGATTAATTTTTAGACTTAAACAAATGCAAATAATATAAAGTTATTAACTTCTTTTTCTGTAGATTTTTTTAAGGATATGGATCTCAGGGATAGGTAATATTAGGAGGGGAGGTTTCAATTTTATTATTAATATAAACAAAGAGAGGGAGTTGTTTTCTTCTTAAAGTCAGTTCTAATGTGTAACCATGTTCGTGAAGAATTTTGTTTCATTTAAGAAAACAAAACCCTCTACCACACAAATAGAAAGATTACCCAAAGCACAGAAAATCAAACTTTATTTTACTAGACTATATAGAATTGAGATAAAACACACAAATTACAATTATTTCAAAATTAGGAAATCACAAAAACATAGGGAACAGAAAATTACTCATAAGCAGCATGAAGATAACATTTATTTTAGTGAGCAGATATGGTATTTTAGAACAAATATCTATGGTGTTCAGATAATAATTCTATAAAAGGTCCTTAAAATAGAGGCTGCTGTGTCTACTGCCTAACTGTAGTGTCATAATCACATACATATTTACCTGTAAAGTTTAGGGGAGAAATAGGGAATGCTAATGCATCAGATTTGAGGATATTGACTTTTTCCTTCTGCTTAGCAAAAAGTTTGTTATGCATGATGGCAAAACTCAGTGGTAGCATATACAAACAGCTAAATCTTTTAAAGGAAAATATAAGATATGGCTGAGCCCTATGTTTGTAAGTAAGCTCCAGAAATCTTAAAATAGCAGTGCATTACTTGTATCCTATACTCATTTTATATTATGGTTTGTTATATTTTTGAGTAATACAGTGGAGAAAAAACCAAGAATTTCTTCCAGTTAATTCTTTCCTTATTGCTTGTGTAGTCACCACAAAACAAACCCGCGAGAGTAAGAATTCAGAGTATTATGAGGGCACTATCCAGAGCACAGGATTTCTGCAGAAATGCCCAAGAGGTGACAGCTGTGTGAAGTTCTACTAATATCAAGATTGAGCTGGGAAGCAGTTCTTTCCTCTTAAGCTAACATTCAGAATCTATTATCTTATGTAAATCTCTATAATCACAGACAGTTACCGAGTCTGGCCTATACTTATGGGCCATGAACAGTCACTTCGAGGACTTTTAAGAATTCTCCTCCCAAACAGAGGAGGAAAATTTATGGTAATGAAACACTTAAATGACATTAGGAAAAGTAGAACCACACAGAAATCTGTCTAGAATAACTTTCATATGTGACGTTATAGCGTATTATACACACAACCATAACTGGTGGCCTCTTTTTCCTTATGCGAGTAGAGTTCCATGTCTTAGATGATTCAGCAACACATGAAAGTCATCTTGGCCCTTGTTAAGCAAATGCAATCTGAACTCAATTTTTAAGAAACCACAGATTTTTCCTTCAGGGAAGGAACTGTTTGTGGCAAGGTGGTTCATTTTGTAAGAAAATTATTCTCCAACAGAGCATTTTCACAGGCTAAACACAAAAATTATGACACTTTCCCTGCTTTCTAAATGTACCTAAATAGTTCAAATGCACTTTACCAAAAAATGGACCATTTACTGTTTCTTTTTTACATAGTTTAAAGAACTATGAAGCCACATGCAAAACTGGCTGCCAGCAACTGATATCACTTGATGGATGAATTAGAAGATTCTAAGTCTTGCTAAAATCCCTTTCTTTCACAGGGAAAATAATCCTACTTACAATTGTGCCAATTGTAAATTGACTATGTAGCAGATCCAACTCCACCCTCCACTGGCCTGTTTTTGACATTGGAGATGAACCTTGCAAATATTTTTCCTTCGACAAATGGTAAATTATTAAGTATTCTGAGCAGATCGCTCTAGGGGAGAATGCAGAGAGAAGAGGATTGCTTCCCGTGTGATTTTCTCTGTTTGCTTCTGCAGTGCACAGCATCTTACACTGCAGGAGGATGCTCTGCTACTCTATAGTGGTGCACAACATCACTGCGCTTCTCAGAACTTCATCCCCTAAGGTACCTTCCTGGAGAATTTTACAAAGTAACATTTCCTCCTAACAGTTCCCAAGCAACATAGGAAGCAGCCTCCTAGCAATTTCTGCTGGCAGTATGTCTTGAAGAATATCTCCACCCGACAGTAGATCATGGCCATAATAAGTCACAATCATGATGCCCCCAAAAAGGGGCAGATGGGGTACCAGATTATTCTACCTTCAGCTGCTCTGCCTCAGGCCTTCAGATAATGACTATTCAGTCCATAAATGATTCAGTATCACTCAGAGTTCTTTTCTCCACTGGTGTGCAATGCATGTAGATTATCCCTAACAGTTTATACTACGCTTTCTCTGTTAAATTATAACAGTTCCTTTCTACTGATTAGTCCTTGAATAGCTCACATCTTCAGTCTACTATAAATTCATTAAATCAAATCTTATCTTATAAAACTCTAGCTACAGAAACTATAAAACACTACTTTCACAAACTGTGGTCTCTTCTCCTGCAAGGTTAGAGTCGTGGAAAGCAGGCTGGGTGGAATGGGAAGGAAGACAAGATGGAGAAAGGCAAAACAATAGATAGCGCTTTAGAGTCATAGAGGAACAAGAAGCACCAATGTGATGTCCAGCATCACAATGACATGGTTACACTAAGCAGCACACTCCAGGAAGCTGGACAGAGGACAAAGAAAGTTCTTACCATGGATATCTGAGATGACACATATTTATCCTATTTACAAGCTATGCCATACAATGGATGTATGTGTCACAGAATTACATGTGATGATATGTGTGTGTGTCTGTGTGTGTAAATAAGTACAAATCACATTTTTAAAAATTTATATCTGATAAAAAGAAATTTAAGCAAAAATATTGTCTCACAACTTTTAAGTAGACATCATTTTAAGTATCTGTTTAATTAATAATAAATATGACATCTAATATAAATTATGAAACTAATAAGTTTATCTCATTTCAAGAACAATTTCACTCAGTGAAAGTGTTATTGAAATACTCACCCAAATGTAGGTCAATAAAAATGCCAAGTTAGTTCCAAAGCTACAGAGAAACCCTGTCTTGAAAAATCAAAAATATAAATGAACGAACAAACAAATGAATGAATAAATAAATAAATAAATAATGCCAAGTTAAAGAAAGTCAACTTCTTCAGTTATGGAGGCCAGATCCATGGCTTTGCACATGCTTGCTGGTCGTCTACCACTGGGCTACATCCTACCCCATGAACTAAATGTGTATCTTTAAGAAGTATGTTTCTCTTCTTATTGCAGTATGCAATTCCAAGCAGTTTCAAAGTTACTATAGTGGAAAACCATTCACTATCATTTCAACCACAGATGCAGAAAAATCCAGATAATATTTGAAGTTATTAAGGACCACTCTCACATATTTAAAATTAATGCTTTCTTTCAGATCGTCTGCATATAAAAGTATGTTCTTTCTCTTGTCCAGGTACAGAATCCATCTGAGATTTCAGAGGTTATTTTCATAACTTATCTTAGATTGATTACTGCTTAATTGCAAGCAAGAGACATATAGGTTGCCCATCCCAGGCACAAATGAAAATGTATTCAGAACTCATCAAGTTGACAGGAGACAAGGAAAACCAGGCTCAAAGTGGCCCCGCGGAGAGCCCCACTGCACATCCAGGAAGCAGGCACTGCTGGACGACTCTGCTAAGGAGCTGCAGGAGGTAATGGGCTACTGGGAGAGCTTCTCCAGCTTAGTCCCTCTGCTCAAAACTCATCCTCCTCGGAGGATTATCCAAGGTTCTTTATCTCAGATTATATGGCTAATCCTTCCTTAGAAGGGAGCACAGTACTGTCGATTCCCTGTCTCACAGAATACCCCCCACGAAGAAGACCTAATTTGTGTAATGGGTACATATTTAAAAAGAACACGTAACTTCTCACTAATGATGCAAAAGACAGACTGTGTAATACTCCTTGGAGTTCTCATGGTAGGCTACAATTAACACCATCTCTGCATACCAAAAGTATCAGGTATGGCAGATATGCAAGGTGCTGTGCCACTCTCTACTAAAAGGCATCCTCCTCCCCTTTCCAGGGACTAGGTCCTGTTGGCTGCTTTTGCTTTATTTTTCTCACTTTACACACTCAAAAACATTTTCAGATGATTTTGAGCACTCACTATCTGAGACATTGGACTTTATTTATGTGGCTTGCCATGGTGATCACACTCCAATCTGTTTCCATGCTCACCTGGCATTTCTTTTTCCTGATTTCTTTCAAACTATTGCAAATGTTTCCCCAACTTGTCCTGTAAGGACACTACTGATTTCATCCCTAACCCACACTTAGGAAATGTAGGATAATACCTAATGGCACCTTCAATGATCATTTTCCTTGAGAAGTCAAGTTTCTATATCTTAGTAACCAAAATCTGACATGTTTGAGTGATCATCTATAGCCAAGGACACTGAGCATCACCCAGAAAGTTTGGACCATTTATGAGACATGAAAAACTTCATAAATATTTGCTTTATCTCTGCTGATGGGAAATAACTATGTTCTAGTCCTACTAATTATAGATTTACCCATGTGATTACTGTTTGTCCATGGAAAAGTTGGAGTGATGAATTAAGAAAATTCACGGTTTTATTTGTGCAGGTCTAGTTGTTCATGGAGTATCAGATTTTCTGTGGTGTTTGTTCTACTGTGTAGAATTTCTCCCATGTGTTACTGCTGTGTTTTTCTTCATCATCTCTTGAATGCATTCATCATTAAATTTTCCTTGCACAAATGGGACAAATAATCCAGCAATGGCTGTCTACGATCTGGAGATGGAGAGAGCCTAGTCACTGCTGAGTCTAATACAGCAGTTCTGGATGTTCTCTATCAAGTCACTGGTATTAAAGCTACAATAAAGAGACCAGTGTCTAAAATCAGCGAGGGACTCCAGTAATAGCAATAGACGCAGTCACTCTGAAAATAAATGATAAAAGATGACAGCAGACACACACATTGATTTTCCTTCGGCTACTGCTACTTTACGTCTAACACACACAATTACAATTGAGGGCTTGTTTTCTTCTAAGCTAACCCTATCTAGAAGCTCCCTTAAAGACATGCCCATACGGTGTGTGTTCTCGGTATTACAGATTGCTAATTTAGACCAACAATTACAGGAAGGATTTTTTTTCTCATGGTTTTAAAAGATTCAATTCATGATCATTTGGCTCCATTCTGGGGCAGAAAATTATAGCATGTATATTTGTGGCTTATGGCACAGGGAGTTCATTTCATGTGGGATTGGGAGTAGAAAAGATGGTAATAAATACTCAGCTAGCTTTTGTACTTTCCCTAAGTTCTTTCAGAGTCCCCAACTGATGGGGTGATACCATCCACACTCAGGTTGGCTTTTCCCATCTCAGTAAAATGTCTTCGGAAATACCTGTACAGACAGACTCAGAGATTTCCCTTGCCAGTCTCCCAGGTGATTATCATTTCAGTGAAGGCAGCAGTAAAGTTTAGTCATCACAGCACACTTATTTAGTCTCTTAACTGGTTCTCCATCACACCTTTTCCAAGTAACTTTTCCTTGTGGATTAATTCAGTCACAGATTCTCTTCTGCTAATTTTGTGACCTTTAGTTTGTGTGAAAAAAAATCATAGAGTCTGAAATTTGTATCCTTTTCTACAGACAATTTTCAGTTTGGAAAGCTTAGCTAGGAGCACTCAAATCATCAGTAATTGACAGGGAAAATTAGAGCTTTGTCTAATGTATTTCTCTTAACTCTTACTCATAAAGCTGTACTGGTCCAAATTCCAGGGAAGAGTGTTTTGGATGGTTCTCAGAATGAATGGGTACTGAACTGCATTTTCTTTTCCCCCAATTCTCAGCCCTCTGATTCACCCTAAAGCTGTGTCTGAACTTACTCCTTAGGAATTTGAAGATGCAGGGAAGCAAAAGCAGCCCTGGTGCTGAGATTATCTGTCTGGAACTCCATTTCTTCCTGTGTTCCAGCAGAAAGTGTGGATTAAGTCACAGACATTGGTTGCTCAATTGTGGAGGCTAACAGGACTAGATCATGGTGTCACTGGAGTTGGTGATGTCTGAAGTCCTTCTTGGACCGAAGATAACTGCATCTCTCAGCATTGCTGCATGGTCTTCCCCCTCTACACCCCTGAACCCAAACTTCCTCCTCTAGCAATCTTGCTACTCAGTCTTGCATTAGAGCCCATCCAATAGCATCATTTTCTCAGAAAGTCAGAAGTTGGCCTGTTTGCTGTCTGTGTGTGGGCTTCCCTGTGGGGTGTGTGTGAGTGAGCTTGTCAGCAGCACCATGGTACCACCATGTCAATCACAGTCTACTTCAATTAGAAGCATCTGAGTTGAGGGATGGAAGGTCCGTTGATCTACAGATATAATGAATTCAGTGACCTATGATGATGTGCATGTCAACTTTACTTGGGAAGAGTGGGCTTTACTGGATCCTTCCCAGAAGAGTCTCTACAAAATTGTGATGCTGGAGACCTACAGGAACCTTACTGTTATAGGCTACAAATGGGAACACCACAATATTAAAGAACTTTGTCAAAGATCTAGAAGAAATGGAAGGCATGAAAGCCATCATACTGGAGAGAAACTCCATGATTATAATCAATGTGGTAAAGCCTTCTCACAGCAGAGTAATCTACAAATACATAGAACTCATACTCTAGAGAAACCCTATGAATGTGATTATTGTGGGAAAGCCTTTATACGTTATACTCATCTTGAAAGTCATAAAAGAATTCATACTGGAGAGAAACCCTATGTATATAATCAGTGTGGGAAAGCCTTCTCACAACAGAGTCATCTCCAAGTTCATACAATAACACATACTGGAGTGAAACCCTATGAATGCAATCAGTGTGGGAAAGCCTTTGCATGTTACAGTTATCTCCAAAGTCACAAAAGAATTCATACTGCAGAGAAACTCTATGAATGTAATCAGTGTGGAAAAGCTTTTGCATGTCACAGTAATCTTCAAAGGCATAAAATAACTCATTCAAGGGTAAAACCCTATGAATGTAATGCGGGAAAGGCTTTTCTTGACAGAGTTATCTCCAGATACATATACAATCTCATACTGGAGAGAAGCCCTATGAGTGTAATCAATGTGGAAAAGCCTTTCCATGACAGAGTTATCTCCAAATATATTAAAGAACCCATACTGGAGAGAAACCTTGTGGATGTGAGCAATGTGGTAAGGTTTTTGCAGATTATATTAGAGTACTTATATTAGAGTACATGAAAAAATTAACACTGGAGTGAAACTGTATGAATGTAATCAGTGTGGGAAAGCCTTTTCACAACCAAGTTATCTCCAAGTTCGTAAAAGAATTCACACTGGAGAGAAACCCTATGGATGTAATCAATGTGGAAAAACTTTTGCTCGTCACTGAAATCTTCAAAGGCACAAAAGAATTCCTACTGGACAGAACCGCTATGAATGTAATGAATATGGGAAAACCTTTTCACAAGAGCGTCATCTCCAAGTTCATAAAAGAACTCATCTGGGAGAGAAGCCCTGTGAATGTAAGCAACGCGGCAAAGCCTTTGCATGCCACAGTAATCTTCAAAGGCATGAATGAATTCATATTGGAGAATAATCCTATGAATGTAATCAATGTCATAAAGTCTGCATTTCACCATAGTCTTTGAAACCATGGGAAGAGTTCATCCAAGGGTAAAACCTGTAGTGTTTAATCAATCTATCTATTAAAGTCTTCATACATTACAGTAGTCCTTAAAGACACAAAAGAACTTACACTGAAGGAGAGTCTGTGAGAATAAAGAAATTAGCCAGCAGATTTACATTTAGTTATACAAGGTTATTTATTGTGGAGATAAAATCTGACAGGTGTCAACAATCTATTCAAGCATTGTGATGTCTCTATTTTGTTTTCACCTACAAATTCATATGGACAAAAGCCCTGTGGATTTAATTAGTAAGGCAAACATTTTAGATATCACACTTCTCTTCAATTACATGAAATAGTTTATCCCGGAGTAGAATTTATGGATGTGTACTACTCTTCTCTTCCTGTGATAAAACATCATGTCTAAGGCAACTTTAAAAAGAGCTTAATTTTGGCTTATGGTTCCAAAGCAAAACAAGATCATCATGAGAGAAGCGTGGCAACCAGTGTCAGACCTGACAGCTAAAGCAGGACGCTCAGGGCTCACATCCTGAACATAAAGCATAGAGCAGAGAGGGGAAATTGGGAGTGGTATGAGAATTTTAATATATCAGAATCGACCCCCAGGGACATTTTTCCTATCAAGGGCCGCATTTTCTAAGCTTTTCAAAATGGTACCAACAACTGAAAAGTATTGCTTCTCTGATTTTGAAGCCTACATGATTGCTTTCTGTTATATGAACCAATTCATGATAAAGAAAAAACTCTGTAGGGAAGCCTTTAGATGCCTNTGGTACCAACAACTGAAAAGTATTGCTTCTCTGATTTTGAAGCCTACATGATTGTTTTCTGTTTTATGAACCAATTCATGATAAAGAAAAAACTCTGTAGGGAAGCCTTTAGATGCCTCAGCATCTGTGTTACAGGCAAAAATGCTTACACAAGAATAATACTCATGAGGGAAAATGATTGTTTAATGATTTGTTTTAATTTTTATTTTGTTATGTCAGTGTGTCTTTGGAGATATGCATTGTTTGATGGTTCCAAAGAAGGATAGACCCTGTAGTCTTCTGGATTTCTAGCTGAAATTACAGGAAGTTGTCAAAAATCTCACCTTTATTCTGGGCATAAACTTTTCTTAACTGCTTGGCCCTGTCTGTAGCCCTGTAAATATTTTAAAGCTTTTATATATAATGTGCCATTAGGAAATAGGGAAAAACTCATACAAGTGAGAAACCCTGGGCATGTGAATAATATGGCAAAGTCTTTAGACATTAGAGCTATCTTCAGTTTCAAGAGAAAATAAAATTTGCTTCATCTTTTTGTTAGCAGAGCCTTAAAGCAAGTAAATTGTTTGCCATGTTCACTAAAGTCTGATTTTGGAGATCACAGTATTGTGATTTGTAGTTTGAAACTTTTGGAATAGGTATTAAATTATATATAGCAAATTCACTTACCGAAATTTATTTGGTGGCTCATATAGTCCTTCTGTGACTTCTGTTCATCTTCTGCTGTGATATGACTTGGTGGTACGTATTTTTCTGCTGAAATGTATAGAAAGAGATGCCCATCATCTGAGTGGTCCATTGTTTATTTAAATATCTGGCAAAAAGTAAAGGTGTCTATGAAAGGGCAGTGGGTTATTGTTCCTGGTTTGTTTTTTTTTCGCACTTTCACAAACCTCCTTTAGATGTTGTTTGTTATCTAGCCTGGCTCAGATGCCAGTGATTCATTGGAGCTACATTTGAACTCATGACTCCCATGTGTCAGCTTCCTCAGTACAAGTCCAGGTGTAGAAGATAGATTTCTAATGTGTCCTGTTTGACAGTGCATTTTAACAATGTTAATATGTTTAATAGAAACAAATATAAGAAACATTAAATACATCATGTGTGTCTCCAAAGCAGTATTTTCATCTTTCTGATAGAGATAAAATAAATTAGAATAATCAGCAATCAACTGCATATCTCACAACATAGCTTGATGTACTATGGGTTGGTATAGATTATTTTCACATTTCTGCCTCTTCATGATACAATTTTTATTCATTTGGCACTCCATCTTGAAGTATTGCCTCCTAAAGGAATTTTCTAGAGAGGCCAGATAATGTAAGAGCAATGAGATTTATTTTCTAAAACATTTTTGTTGTGTCTATGGGTGATTACAGGTTTGAGTGGGTGACAGATATGTTGGGACCAGAAGAAAACTTTGTGGGGTTTCTTTTGGCCCTCTTCACATGGATCAAAGTCAGGTTGCCAGCCTTGCACACCAGAGACATTTTTTTTTCATGAGGCATCTCACTAATGCTCACATAAGATTAGTAGAAACATTACATAGCAAAACACCTATTCAAATTGTAAACATATTGTCATTAATGATAAAGGAACAGTATAATTTGAACAATGAATCCTATTTGCAAATAAATATATTTATACTGCTAAAAAAGATTCTATTTACATATATTGAAATACTTCAGGCAAAATCTCCAAAATAAATAACAGATAGCTCTGAGTGGAATAAGGATAGTAACAATAGACATGCTAACTTGGACAGAGAAAGCAGTCCAGGATTTCAAGTCCTGTACAAAAGACTATTATCAACTAATGAAGGCTGACAGCAGGGGAAATAATCTTCTCCATGGTCGAGCACTCCAATTGGTTATCAAATACCAAATGGTCTGTTCTGTAAAAATATATAAAGTAACATCATACAGACTAAGAAGTTTGTATTTATGTATTTAGGAACATGTGTTCATGGGGGCCACACACATGTGCACACAGAGAGCATGCACTTTCTGGTATGTGTGTGTGTGTGTGTGTGTGTGTGTCTATGTATGCATGTAACAACAATTAATGGGAAAAAAGAGGTCAAGCATGAATCTGAAAGAAAAAGAGTAGTGATGTGTGTGTTTTTAGGGAGAAAAAGGATGGAGAAATGATACTTTATTATAAGCTCTAAAAGTAAGAGAAATATTTCTAAAAATAGATATTGTTCTTTTAATTTATTGGAGACCATGGGGATTTAGAATGAAATACAGAGCGTCTTGAGGAAATGGCTCTTCAAGTTACTATCCACAGTGATGCAGTCAAGAGACAACATTCCTAGGACATAGGAGGCTTACTGCCACCCTCTCAGGTGTCACCCTTCCTGTCTTTCTCAACACAGTTGTGCTCAACATCTCCTTACTTTTGGTAAGATGTCGCAGCTTTCTTTAACTAACAATTTTATTTAGTTTTACCTCAATTTAACATTTAGTTATCATGGAAAAAAGCACAAAATGAGAAAGGCTTTTACTTCTCTAGTGAACTTTATCAAGGAAGGAAAAATCTGCCACAAGAACTTGGAGCACCCACTAAAAGTGGCATAGACAGAGAGCATGCACTTTCTGCTTCTGGACTCCTGAATTCCCCAAACAATAGATTTCCCAATACAATCACTTCATATCTCTAGTACAAAAAGAAGCTAATTGCTTAATTTACTCCACATTTACTGTATGCTTTTGCTGAGTTAAAAACAAGCATATTTCTGTCCACAAAAAAGCCACATTAACAAACCATCAAAGGATGTGTAATCCAGTCATGGGAATGCTAAAACACTGAAATGTTTTGTTGAGTGTTGGAAGCCATCCTGGTCCAGAGAGCTCTGTGAGAACAATGATGTGAGAGTCAGTGCTGTACTTCCAAAGGAAATCAAACAGGCTTCTGCAATATTAGATTTTTCATTTTATAACTACATTCAGCTGAACTAGAAATAGTGGGATTGCATCATGGTCTATCATTTTTAGTGCAGACAGTTGAAAGAAAAGTCCCAAAAAGAAAACATTCTGAGAGCAATATAGAGTTTACCATAGTAAGAATGGCAGGTACAATGTCTAAGATACGTGGATACAAAAAGATAACAGAAAATTGTTAACTCTTTTGAACATCTTCTTCCATTTCTTATGAAAGCAATGTTGTATAACTCTTGAGAATAAAGGAACAAATACTGCAAGTTAATATATATCTTTTGATAAGAAATATAAATTAAATATACAAAGAATTAAAATGTTCCTATGCTTAATAACATAAAAAACAAAACTACTTTTGAGAATAAAAGCACATACATTTGAGCAAATATATGAATTCTCCCAATTTGACTTTAATTTTTCAATTCTCAAAAGCAGTATTATAACACCACCTACTGGGAATTTAGAAGACAACAGTGAAGGTATTTCCTTTCCTCAAGCTAGAAGCATTTTAACAGTCGTTAGAGGCAAATTTAAGCAATGACTAACACACATACTGACAATGATATAGAGAAATTTGGCAAAACTATCTATTTTTATTTTAGTCAAGCCTCTAGTTTAACCATTTACATTCCTATTTTGGTTACTCTCATGTAGGATTGATCATTGCTATATGAATTTAATAAGTCTAAATTAATGAAAATGAAATGATAGTTGGGTTCTTTATTAACTAAAGTGTTCATTTGCTGATTTATATAATGTGAGAAAATTGCTTCTATCATGAATTTCATTCTGTGCCAGTACATAAGAGGAAATTAATCATAAGACCCTTACAGGGTAAATATGTTATGTAGCCCAGGCTACCCTCAAAGAAGAGGCAAGCTCAATGAGCACCTATAGAAGAAGAGAGAAAGGCTAGAGTTGAGTATGGAAAGATGGTAAGCTGTGACGGTAAAGGCCCTGTGAGCATAGTAGAGAACTCTCCAGCATATTGGTCCTTCCTGTATTGACCAAATTGGGCTGATCTTTGTTATCCATGTCCCCTGGGACATAGCAAATGAATGACCATAGGTGTGCATGCTATGCTGGAGTGATCCTCTGTGGCCAAATCAGACTTGAAACAGCTTAGCTATTGAGTGCTGTGGTTGCTGAGTCTGGACAGTGCTTCTCCAAATCAAATTCAATTTGGGATTAGGAGAGGACCTGAAGTTTAGCCTGTATTTCTGTAGGAACCATTAGTCTGATAAACACAGATTCTGCTGTCTTATTCTTTCTATGGATTTCTCTTCTCCATGGTATCTTCATCACAGTTGAGAGCTACTGCATGGATTATGTATGCCAGTTTTCATACATGTTTACATTTACCTGTTGGTTATGACTTATCTTTTAAAAAAATCAACTAAAATACCACATCTCTCAGTGATAAAAGTTCCTCTTTTTTTTTATTACCAATCTTCCTCAATGTTTGTCCCGCAAAGTATCTAAACTCTCCATGTCCAAGTTTCTGCCATTCCTACCAACCTAGAGCCACATCATTTTGGTAAAAAGTCTCACCTGCGATTGCTATGTCATGTCTGGAACACCAATTCTAGCCTTAAGTCTGCATCTCCAGTTACTCAGTTGATGGCTGTAAGTCATTCCCTCCACCTGGGACAAACCAGGAACAAGGAAAGGGTCACCTTTATTATCTTCCTTGCAAAGAGTTTCTCCCTCTTGGCTAGTCAATATATTACCTTTACATGAACTTTTGACTTTATGTTTTTGTTTTATGCGTCCCTATATCCAATTTACAGAAGAGAAATATGTTACATGAAGCTAGCAAAAATATGGGTTGATATTTACTTAAAAAATTTAAAAAGATGATAAAGCCAATCGATATATCACCTTTTACTGAACTATCTGGTCATCTTTTTCCACCTTCTATTTTAAATTTAGTTTAACCTTCTGTGAGGGACTACTTGTAATTTGGCTTTAACTTGGGTTTTGGAACATTTGATGCATAACATTATACTGGGTACAATTTTGTCTGGCTTCATTCATTCGTGATTTATCCCTTTTGGTATATGTGGCTCCAGTATGCATACTTCCCCTGCTGCATCATATCCACTGTATGCATATGGCGTAATAGTGACAGTTCACTCCTGACAGATTTATCTTCTGTCTAGGTCTGAATATTGTCTCTAAGAATGGCTTGCATAGATAAACTGCAGCATGTATGTATGCTCCCAAATACATTCAATATGTTCAGAAGAATGCACGAGAGCTGCTGAGTAATGAACTAGCACTTTTAGATATCTTGATAAACAATGCAAGAAGCTCCTGCATAGTGGTTGCACTAGTTTAGACATTTGTCTACGCAAGGTGAGCTTTCCCAGAACTTCCTCCTTCACCAGCACTGGGCGGGGACAAAGCCTGGTGTTGACACTTTTAGCACGTTCATTTTATTTCCCTACAGTTTAAATTAATTTTCTTAACTGCTAATCATGTTGGCTATCTTCCTAAGAGTACTGCCATTGGGGAATTTTTTTGTGTGTGTAATAATGCCTGTTAAAGTCTAATAATAATATTTATTATTATTATCCTAACTGCAGTTTTCCTTCACTCCTCTCCCCACACCTCCCTTCTGCCCCTCCGTCCATCACTCCTCTGTTTCTCTCCAGAAGAGAGTGGACCTCCCATGGTTATCAAGGAACATGGCATTTCAAGACGCAGTAAGACTAGGCACCTCCCTTTGTACTGGGGCTGGAGGAGGCAGCCCAGTAAGAGAAATATGGTACGTACTCATTTATAAGTGGCTGTATAGTAATGGATAACCATGCTATGATCTACAGACTCAGAGAAACTAAGAGGAAGGAGGGCTCAAGAGGGTGCTGGGGGGCACGAATCTCCCTGGGAAGGGGAAATAGAATAGACATCAAGGGTGGAAAGGTGAAGTGGGGTGGAGGATGGGAACAGGAGGGATCACATTGGGGGAAGATGGAGGTAAAGTGTACTGGGAGAGACTCCTGGATTTTGAGTGTGTGTGTGTGTCGGGGGGGGGCATCTTGGGAATAAACTAGAAACCTAGTGCAATGGAAATTCCCAGTAATCTTCAAGGGTACCCCTAGCTAAGACTTCTAGCAATGAGGAATATGGAGCCTGAATCGGCCATCTCCTGTAACCAGGCAAGAATTCCAGTGCAGGGATTGGGACATCAACCAGCCAGCCACACAGCCTTTGAATTGCAATTGACTTACCTACTAGACGTGCGGAGGGAAATGTGGCACAGAAATTGAGTGGCCAACCAATGACAGGTTCAGTTTGAGAACCATCCATGAGGAGCCAACCCCTTACACTGCTTGTGGGGCCAGGATCCAGTGGCTGGATATCCCAGAGACCTAGAATAGAACCAAACAAGACTGGAAAAAAAAGGCAACGAAATGATTCCTAATGATACTCTGCTGTCCTCCTAGACTGTTGCCTAGCCCAACCGTCGTCAGAAAGGCTCCATCCAGCAACTGAAGGAGACAGATGCAGAGACCCACAGTCCAACATTAGGCAGAGTTCGGGGAAACCTACAGAAAAGGGGAAGGATAGGAGAACACAGATCAAGGACAGCATAAGAACATGGCCCACAGTATCGATCAATGTGGGCTGTCAGGGGCCCAAAGAGACTGAGCCACCAACCAGGAAGCATTCACGGGACTGATATGTATGTTACAGTTGTGTAGCTTAGTTTTTTTGTGGGACTCCTAACTGTGGGAGCAGGCCCCATCTCTGATTCTTTTGACTGCCTTTGAGACTCTTTTCCTCATACTTTTCTTAAATTGTCAGTATTTTTTTTTTTGCAGATTTAAACATGTCTTGCAAATCATACATGCATTTTTTTTTCTGCTTTGGGATCTATTTTCTTTGATGCCTCTAAGTTTTTTAAGACTTACAAAATCTTTCAAAAAACACCGCAGCTGTGTGCTGTTTGTCACCATACACTCATATTCTATGGTTTATGAGAAAGTGTACCCAATTTACTGAGATGATCTATAACCAGTTTATTGGCTCTGCTCTTTTTTTTTTTTTACTGATTTTTATTGTGCTCTACATTTTTCTCTGCTCCCCTCCCTACCTCTCCTCTCCCCTTCAACCCTCCTCCAAGGTCCCCATGCTCCCAATTTACTCAGGAAATCTTGTCTTTTTCTACTTCCCACGTAGATTAGATATATGTAAGTCTTACTTAGTGTCCTCATTGTTGTCGAAGAACTCTGGGGTTCTGATTTGTAGTCTGGCTCTGCTCTCTGGACAGAGCAGAATAGTTGGTAATAGATCAAAGGACATGCCTTAACGATCTTACCAACTCGACTTTTCACGACTTTGTTAACTGGACATGATCCTCTTGTTTCTTGCAGATATCTTCGGTAGGTACATTTCTACATTCACGACCTGTAGGGGATCTTTTGTTGTTGTTTTTGCAGTGCTGAGGGTCACATTCAGTGCTTTATTTACAGAAGCAGACATTTCCCCTGAGCCGTATCCCCAGCTCCAGGGACTCGCTGGATTTCCTGTGGCTGGAGAGATGCCTCAGTAGTTAACACTGCATGCTGCCCCTGCAGAAGCCCCACATCGGTTCCCAGTCCCACACAACTTCCATAACTCCAGCTCCAGGAGATCTGACACCCTATTCTGAAATATTCATGTACGTACACGCAAATTAAAAATAATCTTCAAAAAATACCTTTCCTGCTTGATTTTGTATGTGGAGAAATTCATCATACTCAGGGATCTTACCTTTACACTTATCTAAAAGATTTCTATTATTTATCCATCACGGAACAGATTTCTAAGAAGCCTTCCTGTCACAAATATAGCATAAATCTGGATGCAAATACACAAACAACTCTGTTGGGGAATACTATTTTAAGGTGTGCACTTTTGTTTACGCCATGGAACATTTGTTTGATGATGGAAAGATGTGTTGCTTTTGTTTTTGCTGCATTTGTTTAACTCGGTGAAGCTGTGATTCTTTACCTGTCTATAACACCTGACGGTCTACTAAAGCGCTGAATGACCAATAGTGAGGCAGGAGAAAGGGTAGGTGGGGCTGGCAAACAAAGAGTGTAAATAGAGGGAGAAATGAGACAACACGGGGAGGAGGACATCAGGGACCAGCTACATAGGCAGCCATGGAGTAAGAGTAAATTTTATATATACAGAAGAAAAGGAAAAAGCCCAGAGGCAGAAGGTAGTCTGGATAATTTAATTTAAAAAGTTGGCAATAAACAAGCTTGGGCAATTATAATGAATAAGACTCCCTGTGAGTGATTTATTTGGGAGCTGGATGTTGCCCCCCCCAAAAAAAGTTAAAAGAGTAAAGAGTAAGAGTAAAACACAAACTAGAAAGTCACAGTTACTATCTTCTCATATCTTAGCTAAGGCATATTAGGTGCAAGACTTCAACTTCATGATAGGACAGCTATGGGAATAATCTGTTACTTGTCAATATCTATAACCTGGAAATTTGGTTTTTCTTGCTTGATATACTTGTTGGATGTTGTTCCATTGTGTTTATGTTATTACCCTTTCTCCTGGAAAATACTTGATAATTTTTTTAATAAATAGTTTTGTTAGGATTGAACCCTCTTATTTAAACAAAAAGGGGGAAGTGTTGTGGGAATTAGTTCCACCAATAGCTTTGGAGTACTGGCTTTAAGGTTTGGTTTCTAGTCTGCAGATGTGATCTCTTAAAAGGGGAGAGAGAAATCACATACACTCTCTTGGGTTGTAAAGACAGAGTCAGGCTGCATGTACTGGCATGTGTCCGTTTTTATATATATATAAAATTTGTGGTTCTCGCTACAAGGCTCCTCTCATTTACACAGTAAATGTTTCAATGTTTCAAGAGAGCAGGGAAGCACAGAATGTAAAGGCTGCCAGAAGCATGGTCAGAGCAGGTGTGGGAGAACCATAGGCCCAGCAAAGGCGTAAGGATAAAATTCACCTGGTTAACCAACAGTTTAAAGGTTCCAAAATGTTACCCTTAGGACATTTTGTAAGAAATTATCTAAAATTTCATAGAATTATATGACTACCATGAAAAATGATTTTCAAAAAATTTTTAAAATAAGCAACTGTTAGTTCTTGCTTGTCCCATTTTTTTCAGCTAATGTTCCATGTTGCTCTGGAAAGGCAGAAATTATAATTTTCAGAACTATTATAAGGACAGGAACAGTTATAAATGAGTACTTTATTTTCATAGTGTCTGTCTTTGATTTGAGTGCACCAGCCTCTAAAAGAATAGGTAGGCAAATAGCTACTGCCCACTTAAAATCAGTTCTCTGTGCTAATATTAATGCCCAATGTTTCTTGATGAATGTTTCAGTACGTCTTATCTTCATTTCACTTCTAAGATGATAAATATCAACAGACCTAAATTGTGTCCCTCCCCAACCAAATTTTATGTGAAATTAATAACTTTTGAGCATGAAAAAGTTCCGAGGCCAAAAACATAGATACTTATCTATGCCAGAAACACGTTCTTACTCTCTTTTTACTTTTTATTTTACTTTTGAGAAGCCAGAGACACATTACAGCTTATGCAGGAAGACTCACCCAAAGGACAATGAAAGCACCTTGAGAACTCTACCATGGACCTCAAGACACTTAACAGAAAACAATAATTATGGCAACATGTACATCATCTGCATAACCAAACACAGTACAGCAGGTAAGATACAGATCTTACAGGTATTTCTTTGGAATTTCTATTATCTATTAGAAAATTTTCATGGTGTCATGCTGAAGTAGGCAAGCAGTTTTGAAATTGATGGAGACAGATTCTCAGAGGCATCTGGGGTTCTGGACATTTTCTTTTTAAAAACCAGCCAGCTTATAGTGAACCCAAAGCTGAAGAGTAAATTGACAATAACAAATGTACCTGAATACTTTTTCCTGTGTAAAGCAACCTTCCTGAGTTTGGGGTTATAGAACAGCCTTGGCTGATGCCAAGGTGTAGACTACTACTAATAAAATGTGGTTGTCTCCCCCATCCCCTGCTTGGTCTGAGAAGACTGAGTCAGCTTTGCTGCCCCAGGCGTAGGTCATTCTGGGCAGAAGGCAGCTCTCTACCTGCACTGTCAGAACCACAAACAGCCTGACAACCAAGAAGCTGGTTCCAGGCTCTTGTCCTGCTCTGCCAGGCCCTGTCCTTGCAAGGTCTATTTTATTGACTTACTTTCATTGATAGCTTATTATTAACTTCTACACTAGTTCCCATTTCGTTCTTAGTCTGGGAAGGTTCTCTAGACATCCCTAACCCTATGTCAGCTCACCCTAGCATGAAGTCAGGTAAGAATTCTTTGAAAACATTTTCTAAGAATTGTTTAGATAGAAATTGGAGTATTCTCCAGTAAGAATTCTTTGAAAGAGCTGTGTATTGCACATGTGTTTATACTTACAAGGGAAGATGTCAAGTTTGAATAGACAGGAGATAGACACAGGGTGATTAGTTTTGCTTCAGATCTTGGTTTTGTTCTATACTCACCAAAAGACTGCATGGAACATGTTGGCACTGGATATATGGATGGAATGAGTGTGAATGGGCTCCAATTCCTGAGTTATGCATAGTGTTCTACTGCGGATCCAGACAAAAGCTATATACCTACAAATGTAGTGTAATACATGCACAACACACCATGTAGAGCTATATAGTTTCATTTTACAGAAAAAAGTTTTCAACCACAACCAGTATACTTTTGTGACCCACAGAAAATACACAAGTCCCTGAATACATGCAGTTTACGAGTCACTTTTGTATAAAAAGGGAACTAGTAGCTCTTTACCTACTGCATCTTAGCTGCAGCTCTACCTTACTGCTCTCAGCTCTGGATGCTGGGGCTAGGCCTCTAAACTTGCCCTCAATAATCTTCAATACTGCTGTCATGCTAGGCTTTGCCAATAAGTGCTACAGGGAAATTGAAAGGCGGGAAAAATAGTTATATCCTTCTCTTCTTTGCTGATTCTATCAGCATTGAACTAACAACATAGTTGACTATAGTTTTGAACAACTTCATAATCAGTCTAGTTGTGAGTTTTCCAGTATGGATGAACATCAATGAACATCAGCAAGTTGACTTGTTGACCCTCTGTGGTATTGAAAACATTGGTGCTTCTGCTTTCACTTCCCTACTCTTAGGTCTATGAGACATAGCCTGAATTTACTTCTCTACATTACCATCCCAAGTTACTGTACTTAAAGCTCCTCCATATCTACTGTGACATTCCTTAATCACACTTGCAACTAGATGTGCTATGTTGAGAAGACAGTAGACTTGTTTATGACAGAATATGGATAGAAATCAATACTGAAACTTATTGTGTTCTCATGGCATCACCGAATATGCTTGACAAAGGGATAGTAATCCATAACAGACATCCATATCAGTAAGAGGCAGGGCAGCATCATTCAGATGAGACTCTCGTAAAAGTGATGTAGTAGCCAGAGACTACTGAGCATCTGAAATATGGCCACTGTGACTCAAACTTGTTATAGATGCAGTGACATGAAGGCTGGAGAAGATACAAAAGTGAACCGGTCTCTATTAGGTGGCCAGGTATTTTAGCAGGTGCTTGCTTTAGAAAACAGCATCATCTTTCTCTAGTTCAGTCCTCTGGTAGAAAGCAGATGCACAAAACAAGCCCCACAGGAAGATCACTGTGCCAGCAGGTGTCAGATGGCTTACAGGGGCAAGGACCATGGCAGGAGGCTACTTTTCAGTAAACCCAGTAGTCCAAATGCAGAGCTGAGAGGTCCAATGGGCTACAGCTGTGGGGAAGTAGTCAAAAGCTGCCTTGTCAATACCTGGACTCAGTGGAGGCTGGAAGAATTGTTTTAAAAGTTCTGCATTTCTACATGTCTGTCATTCACCAAGGCACATAAGGAAATCAGATACATGTAATAAGGGAGAGTTTAGTTTGTATTTGCAATGGTTAATGTACCTTTGAAATATTCAGAGATGCCTACAGCTTTACCACCATGAACACGCCTGACCTTGTCTGAAATATGCAGATCCAAAAAGATATTCAGACAATAGAAATACATACCACTCAAAAACTAACAAATTGTCAGTCAGAAAAACACCAACATGTTCATTATAAAGGATATAGACAGGAAAAGAGTAAACTGAAGAGGTAAGTATTAGGAAGACAGACCTTAGAAATCAGGACAACAGTAATCAACACTACCAGACTGAAAAAATAAATCGGATGGAGGCAATAAATTAAAGACGGAGAAACCTTTACCTGCAGCTTTCAACTTCAGGTGGAACAAGTGACAAAATGGGCTTGCTTTCCATCTAGGGAAAACTAAACATCCTCAAGCTCTGTTGTCCCACTGAATGAATGGCAGTAATACAAAACCCGAACTTGTTCACACTCCTTTATTAACTAGTCTCTCATAGTAGGACTAAAATAAATAACAAACAATTAGAAGAGCAACTATCTAATCCCGTGTATTAAGACAGATGTTTTAAGAACAGAAAGAGAGAAGCTGAGGCCAGAGGATTCAGGAGTTCAAAAACATCCTGGGCTATCTAGAGTATTAGGCCTGTTAAATAGAAAAGCTTGCTTGCAAATTATAGAACAGAACTTAAATAGTAACCAAAAGTGCCTCACATGTTCTTGATGTACATATTAACATTGCTAGAGTAACTGTAGATAAAGAAAAATAATAACAATATACTAAAGATAAACTTAAAGACTGAAGGCTAATATGGGGTTTTAAAAAGTGGGCCTTTTGGATTGCTACTGCAGAAGGGCAAGGATAATAGGCATATATTAAAACAAAGGTGTAAGTTCACCTATATACTTGGTTCTGGTTTGATTTCTATCATTTTCAGAATGCTGATTTTCCCCAAATGTTCTCCCCACAACCTGGTAAGCTAACTGTAAATTTGCCCATAGGGAAATATAGAATTTAAGGGAGAGAAAAACTCCTCCAATTTTGTTGGCAAGGAAAAGGACCAGGTTTAGTCCGTATCACAGGAGCTGAGTGAATAAGAGACAGAACACAATAATAATGGTCTGAAGTCTTCACTAGGAATAGCCCAACTAGGATATTTAATTATGGCACTCACAACTGTTTGTAATTCCAGTTCCAGGGGATTTGACATCCTCACAAGACATACATTCAGGTAGAACAGCAATGTACAATGTACATAAACTAGAAATAAATGAATCATTAAAAAATAAAAAAAACACTGGTACCAGAAGTTGTCTCTGTGTGTGTTCGACTGCCCATAATGCCTAAATCAGGACTCATTATTATCTTGAGACACTTTCCCCTATATAACAGGAGGTGACATCAAACCTCAGACTCTCCTGTTTCTGTCTCCTGAGTGTGTGTGCAGGGAGAGTGAGGATGCCCCTTCTAGCTGAGGCTCATTTCTATTACTTTATCATCAGTATTTTTTAGCTTACTTTTTTTTATTGTCCATCATTCTAAAGCTAACAGGAAAGGGATCCCAACTGGCTTGTGGAAAGTATGGGAAGGAATTTGTAAAATAGGTGGCTACTGTAAATGTTTTTAATGCCCATCTTGGGTCTTCCTTTTGTGTTATGTTTTAATTTACACTTTTCTCATATATTGTATCCCAACCAATTTCCAATGACCCCTCACCTCACCAAAACACAAAAGCAAAAGTTAACCACATGTCTGTGCTGGTATTATCCAAACATGGATAAAAACCCATATCTGCCAGGGGTAGAGTAAGAAATTGGGAAGGAACATGAAAAATATAAGAACACAAAAATATTCCCCTTACTGGAAGCCATCAAAGGCATAATATGAGACGAAACTAATAAAATGTACTCACATCCATCAGCACATGCGGTTTCCATTCATCCAAAACAAAACAAACCGTTTTTAATGAAAACTCTGAACCGCTGAGTGCCAGATTAGCATTTTCTGTCTTAGACTGGTACAATTTATTCCTAAAATAAAGGGTAAGTAGCAAGAAAATAAAGCATAGGCTAAAGAAAAACACTAACAACCTTACCCTTACTTCAAGAAAGAAAGAAAACCCAGCTGTTTCACACTCTCTGAAATGAAACATGGCCCACCAAACCCCATGCCAAAGCTCCAGCCTTCAGTGTGTGTACATTTGGAAACAGCCTTGAGGAGGTGAATAAAGATGCATGAGGTCATGAGGATTGTATCTGCACCCAGCATGAGTGTTGTCCTTACTCCAGAGAACCTGGAGGCATGTGTGTACAATGAAAAGGCTATACTGGGGCAGAGAATGTGAATATTGCTAATAAGGAGACAGTATCCCACAAAAAGCAACTTGCCATCTCCTTCTATATTACATAATGTACTGTGCAGTGCTACATTTCACAGTATCAAAAAACCTTATATACATACCGTGGAGGAAGCTGGATCAGGGCCATAGCCAAGGAGATTTAATTTACCTAACACTCTAGAGGAAAATGAAAAATAAAACTCAAGAATAATGAATCATCCCTGAAGCAACCTCTTTTCTTTCTAGGTTGGGGAACTAAGAGTAGAACCTGGAACTAAGTCAACAAATTTGAATAAAAATCAAATACTGGAGAACCAAATGTAAAAGAAAAATCACATTATTCTCAGTAATATGGAAAATAAAACAGCAAAAAATCCATCACTTCTTTGAAACTGCTGGAAATGAATATAAGAGGATTGCAATCAAGAATCAGAAAAGGGTGGAAATCTACTGAGTATTAAGATATACAAAATGTTGCCAAGAACTTTATGGCATGGGGTGGCTCTCCAACTTCAACACTCTCTGAAGGTATGACTGGAAAGTTTTAAATCATAGTTAGGAGTTGGAGGTCAGGAACTTTCAGTCTTAACATAATTTCAAACAGTCTAAACAGCACTTTGGAGCTGACATCTTGAAAACTAGTACCCCTAAATACAGTGTATTCTAACTTGGAATTTAAAGAATGAGATATTCCCAGAATATTAGAATCACTCATAGCTACTGGTCTCCATGCATATATAAGAAGTCTTGGTTCTTCTTTTTTCTTTCTTTTTTTTATATAAGACCTTGTGATTACTAATAGGATATTGAATTACTATTTGATTGCATTTTTTATTTTCCATTCAATTATTTACACTTCCTTCCCTCCTCTCAATCCCCTC
>LOEQ01004889.1:24312-39825 GCA_001685075.1 Bramus lutescens | reverse complement strand
ATCAATTATAAAGAATTTTTATAAATTCAAAAATATATGGGTGGTAACAGCATTACCTTTAAAGCATTAATCTAGACTTCCATTCACAATATCACTTCATTAATCTTAAAACAGTAGTTCCATCTATAAAATATTGTACAGCTTTTACCTTTTGTGAAAAAAAAACAGAGGCAAATAAAAAGGTAGGATTCTTAGAATTCCTGGTTGAACAGTATCAATTTCATTCACAGCATTGATTAGTAGAGGACATTTTCATTTAAAGTAGTATATAATTTACAAAAATAGAATAATTATATAATGAAAAACATTGCCCTCCATTATGAAGTATACATGTATGTGCATGTATGTGTGTGTATGTGCACATTTTCTTTTTAAATTTCACAATAGCCCTTATTCAAGTACTTTTTTTTAGGTTTCTCTTGAAATAGTCATCTTGTTATATTATTTATAGATACATAAAGGAGCAAACGTTTAATCTAAGAAAAGGTTAAAAGTTTCAGTGCAGCTCAACTTAAAACCCAGTCACTCACTTCAGTGACTGAATACAACATATTTAAGTCCAAGAAGTCAGTTGTTATAGACACACTGAAGTGCTAAGTACTAAGTACAATTCCAATATGGTACCATTATAGTAAACAAAAGGGCTATTGTTTTATGCATCACCCAATGTCAACCCAATAACTAAATTCATTTATATATCTAAAATACACACCAATATACATATACCTGCTTACAAACACATAGGTAGCCATAAATAAAACTTTATTCTTTGATTTCATTTACAAGCTACTAAATATTACATATCATACACAGTGCTGAACACTTAATGGCTTAGTCTTGGAAATTCCAGACTAAATGGAAAGCTGTTGATAAGGAAAATGGAGAGGCAATACTGCAACTGCAATAGAAGGTGGCAAAAACATAGTTTTACCACAAGAAATCAATTGATTTGTAATTATATATCAGTTCCAGATAAAGTCTGAATGCCATGCCATTCTCAGCTTTACTGTTTGCAGTATGGTTAAGGTCGGCATAGTTGTTTTGTCTTTTGCAGTTATTAAAATAAAAAGTTAAAAACTCTAGCAGCAGCAAGCAAATCCTGTGACAGGAAGATGGGGTAAGAAAGAGTTTCTATTGTGTGTGAGAACTCTGGGCAGTTTATCTTCCATCAGCAGGAGTACGACTGAGGGACAACATGATTCGGGCGAATCTCTCGCAGAGTTCATGCGCAGAATAGGAAGGTAACTTTGGAGGCTCATGGAAACCTTTAATCTCGGTCGAACAATCAAGCAGTTTTGGCAGAAAATCAGTCAGCTTTTCTTGAAGGTTTGCTGCAAATACAAATAATTAGATCTATCTAAACACAAAGAAAAATTAAAGGACTTTCTACAATAGGTTTGTTATAGGAGAGGATTCATTTAAAAATGCATGAAATTATTGCCATTTTGGGGATATGATTTTTTTTAAGTTCATGGCACAGAAATGTGCACATATTAGCTTGTAAAGGAGGAAAATGGCAACAGTGTGAGCATGGAAGTCCTACAGAACATGAAACAATGCCAAAATAAAACATCATCTTCTGTTGCTCCATCCCACCTCAGGTGCCTCATGGCACTGTTTTAAACTTACATTCCATCTCTTGCCCTAAATACGAACACCATCGATTCCTCATGTCTTCCACAGCAAGGATGTCTTTCTCTTCCATTTCATCCACCAGCAACAAGGGCAGGAAAGGAACGATAAACTCGTTCATAATAATCAAGCCATTGTTCACTTCTTGGTCCTCTCCAGACTCGAACATCTCTGCTGCTTGCTCATTCAATTTCTTAATGGAATGAGAGAAGAGAACATATTTTACTGTTAAGACACTGCACTAAAGACAACATGCTAAATATGTTCTGACAGCAGTCAGAAATAGCAGTCATCAGGTATAATGATATCATACACAAAAAGAAAGTTCTCAGGAAAACCTCTGCACATAACAAAGGTAACAGAAAAAAATAAATTCACATCTTCCCATAATTTCACTAAAAACTGTAAAGGCAATACTTCACACTGAAATTAATCTAAACCAAATAGTTCTAAGAGAAAACATTTAATCAAAAGTCCACTTAAAAATTCTTTTCTTACACTTAATTCCTATTACAAACTAGAGAGGCTTTATTCATTATTTTTTAAGAATAAAAACAATTAATACATAGTTATTTACTAGGTATTGGTAAAATGGAAGGAAGAGATGCCAAAGTCAATAGTGAGATCAATGTAGTCCAAGTTTAGGGGAATTTGTGATTTCACACAGGAAGGCCAGTTAATACAGTGTGTATCAATAAAGTGCTCTACGTCTGCAAAATTCAGTAAAGTAGAGCAAAATGTTTTGAGTGACTTTTAAAAACCTCCATTGGAAATGCTATTTTAGAGAATTTGAAATGTTTGAGGAAAAACTACCAGTCTCTAGCAACAAATAATAGCATGTTCAAGGAAATTTTGATACTATGCAAACTAAGTCCAACATGATTTATGCCTCAGTAAACGAAGTGTTTGTTGTACAGAATATCATTCTTCCTTATCCAGCAACAAAGGGAAGTGGTAATCTAAAGACAGAATCTGGAAATACAATGAAAGCGATCATCTCTCATTTAAAAAAAAAATTTCATACAGATATACTACAATTTTTATCCTGACAGTATTTATAGTCAGTTACTTATGTGAGAACTGGAGACTGTGTCCAGCAGAGCGCCCATGCAAACATGTTATGGTCACTCACCAGTAAACACTCCCTTCTGTAATGCGATATCAACTCTCCGTCATGTCCTCTGTAAGGACCCTTTGTCAAGAGCTCTCTGTTATTCTGATAAGCACAGATAAGGAACAGCAAGGAGTCTATATAACTTAAAATAAACACATGACATTAGTATTTCATAATTATAAAATTATTTACAATCATAAAATGCTGGGAGGCCAGAGGTTGCAGTCAGAGGCAAGTTCTCTGAGCTCCCCCCACCTTCCCCACACAGACATATCCATTGAAGGCACTCAGTTCTCTATCTGACCTTACTTGGAGACTGTCTCTAGGCCTTGATGCCTGACTTATCTCTGATGAGACCCTGAACACAGTTCTCTGAAGCAGCTTTCCCCCTGCTACCCATTTGGCAATTAAGTATTATACTAGGAACATTACAATAGAACCATGATTTCACAGATGATAACTAAGACGTGTACTAAGATCTTTATCATAGGAGTGTGCTGTCTAATGCAGACTAGGTGATTCCCTAGCAAGTGTCCCAAATCCTATATATTCCCTATACTCTGGAATAAAGTTGAGCAGATTCTCTGAAGATGTCTCCTCGAGAGTTATCTCTGTCATGCTCACAGGCCTACAAAGCTGTCTGTCATTGCTTCTGTCCCTTGTTCTCAAGGACTAGTGGCCAATAGGCCGTCAGGAAAAATGGAATCCCACAAAAAACAATCAAAGTATATATTTAAATGTCTATTCTCCATGACATTAAAAGTTACAATGCATCAAGTTCACAAACACACTTTCTTAACACAAGCAAAACCCAAAGGCATGAGGCATATTTTAAACGTAGAACAAAACAAGAATTAAAGGAAATGGGAGAAAGGCCTCTGCTTAAATTCAATAGTCCCATCTGTTGTTTTTAGCATATTGGGGATTTGATGTTGTCCACTCATGACCAAAATTTAAGACTGATGTGGAAGCCAATAATCAATGTGTTTAACACAATATTTTCCTGTGGAAAGATTATTTTTTCTTTATACTTACAAGTATCATTTTTCTCATGCAATGTCTATGTAAGTAATGTTTTATTTATGTATACATAAAAAGTATAAAAGAGAAAATGCTCACAGGAGATGGTGGATGTGCAGTAAGTAGGAAACATACAATCTGGGAATTTACTGGAACAAATTAGGAAGGGTTAAACAGGTAGAAGAGTAAGGGTAGAACAGAGGAGCAAGAATGGGGTTGAATAAATAACACCAAGACCTTTAGAAAAAGACATAAAAGGTATACTACTCAGCTTCCATATATACAAGCATTTATACATACATACATACAAATAAACATGCATGCATATGCATACACGATTCTTATCCTAGAGCAGGGCAACAATGCCTCTACTCGACACCAGAAGAGGATAAATAAACTTAGTTCCTGGTATGAGTTATTTCTTTTGGAATTGTTGACCAGTGAGGTTTCCACAGAACCTCAAACATTACAGGCTGGACTGCCTTGGGTTATATTTCCAAACTTGCTGGCAAGACCCTACTGCTGAAGACAGCACAACTACAACAAGTGACCTGGCAAGCCAGGCCTATCAGTGCAATAGTGGCACATTATGGGAATAAGTAACCACTTTTTGATAGGATTGAAGTATCTGTCTACAAGAAGAAACTCAACTGGCACCAGTATTTGGCTAAGAATCTATGGCTAGATAAGTTGTAGGCACTTGGCAAGCATTGTACTATGAAGAGTTTGAAGAATATGGCCAAGACTCCTAAAAAACTGAATACACACACACACACACAGTGTATGTGTATATATATATATATATATATACACATATATATATACACACACAAAGTTATAGACAACTTGTCAATCACACTTGGTAACAACAGGTTGAACAGCTACATTCTCAAATGCCAACTTGCCATTAAAAGCACACCATAAACTTCCTACAGTTTATTAACACAAACAAAGGAAACAGGTCAGTCATCATTTTGCTTGTCTGACATAGGACAGTGCATTGAAAATAAGGCATACATAGATCTAATCTATATGATAAATAAAAAAGACAAGATCTCCTGAGTAAATTGGGAGCATGGGGACCTTGGGGAAGGGTTGAAGGAGAGGGGAGAGGCAGAGAAGGGAGCAGAGAAAAATGTAGAGCTCAATAAAAATAAAAAAAATAATAAAGGAAAGAAAACAGCTTATTAAAAATAACTAGTTAATAAGTTGTTACTAAGGTAGAAATAAATATATGGAGAATGAATGAGTACAAACTACCAAAGATGAGAAATGACAAGTACATAGAAGTGCATTCTATTAATAGTTAAAATACTGATATGTTTCTATTTAGATGCCTATTTATATTCTAATAAAGTAAGGGCATGGATTTGAGTGGGAGAGAAAGTGTGGAGAGTGTGGGGGAGGGGAATTCATAATAACAATATATCATATTTGGTGCGGGAGAATTATCTATATTCTACCAATCATGTTTTAAATAATCGCTGATTGGCCAGGCAGGAAGTATAGGCGGGTCAACCAGACAGGAAGTAGAGGTGGGGCAATGAGAACAGGAAAATTCTGGGAAGGAGGAAGCTCATTCCTCCCAATCCTACCCAGACCACGGAAGAAGCAAGATGTGATCTGTCCCACTGAAAAAGGTACTGAGCCATGTAGCTAACATAGATAAAAATATGGGTTAATATAATCTACAAGAGCTAATAAGAAGCCTGAGCTAATGGGCCATTCAGTTTATAATCTTATGGAGACCTCTGTTTGATTTCCTTTGGTACTTGCTGGCTGTGGGAAATGGGCAGGACAGAAACTCCGACAAGACCCACCCTTTATGTTACACATATTAAAAAAAAATTTCAATTAAAAATGAAAATAGCTAAAATAACAATTTCATAGCTATATAAATTGAAATCATTACAAATTATCTTCAATTTAAAATGTGTGTATTATTTAGAAGTTTCTACAGACAAACTTGTTTTTTTGTGAGTGTGCAAAAGAATTAAACCTTGGGCCTTGTACATTTTAGATAACATGCTATCACTGAATAACTTTCTATCACAGATGCTCCTTTTATGGTACCTGGGGGTTCATATAAAAACACAAGTATTACCTGTGATTTACATCAACAAGAAGAGGAAGGAGTATAACAATCACTAATGTCACAGTAGTTTTTAGGAAATTTAACCAGCAATACATGCTGGACTATCAGCAATTTTCCTCCCCAAATTTCAAGTATGGGTTTCATAAAAATTTTCAGTTATAGTCCACTGGACGTCAATGGATAAATCCAAACCCATGGTCACAAGAAATTATGGTTAAACTCAACCATGGTCAATTCAATGAGCCACAAAACAAAATGAATAGATATGAATGCTTGAGAGAAATTGGTAGGAATTAGCTGGAAAGGACAGGGAAGAAATGGGAGAGGGTAGGAGTGGTCAATATGTAATATATTCATGTGTGAATCTGAAAATCAAATTTTAATTAAATTATTAAAAAAGAAACTGAGAAAAACAAAAGAAATAATCTCAACTTTTTTGGATAAGTTTTATTAAGAAGTATAGTATAAAAATATATTTTATATGGAGGATACGTGATCTCATTGTATTAAATTTGTAATAATCTATAATCTAAAATTATTCCAAACTAATACATTCATTATGTATGCTGCAAAATTTGCATTGGATGATAATCATAGAAAAGAATTAATAACAAGAACAAACCTTTTCCATATTTGTCCATATGTCTTACCTTTCTCTCTGGAAATTTTCTAGCCCAATAATGAGATACATAGTTGTTTCTCTGAATTTCTTATAATCTTTATGCCACTCCTGTATATAACATATTAAAGATGAAAAGTAAAACTAAGGTAAGAATCTTCATAAAACAATGCACTGCTCTGATAGCTATGCAAATGAGGGGAAACAAAAAATTATTATGATAACTTAGGTAGTACACACTACTGTTTAGTAAAATAATAAATATAAAAACTTTTATGCATTTAGTCATGGATGAGAAATCAAACAAAAATATATATTACCAGAAGATTAAGAATATAGGATATAAAATAAAAAATAATAAAATTGCAGGATAATCAAATTACATTTTCCCATAAAAGTCTTTAGTATAATTTTTACTAATAAATTATGACAATAGTACAGAGTGGAAAGGTTTATTCATACAGTTCTGTCCAGAGCTCAAAACTGTTGCTTGATACAGAATTTTAGGAAAATAAACATCATAGTTCACTTATTTAACATTATTAAATGTGGGGCAATTTTAAATGTGTTGTTGAGCACTCTGTTTACCTGATATATGATGAGCAGAAAGCCCCACTCCCAAAACACAATAATGAATTTGAAATTTAGGCCCTGCCAATGCTGAAGCATGCGCGGCAGACAGTATAGGGCAGTTTTTGTTGAACTTGTACATATTGGGTTTCATGGTCTAAGTTGACGAGAGCAACTGACCAGGTCTCTTCCTCAAACACAATAGTAGGGCATGGATACTCAGGGCCAAAAAGAAAGAAGTTTTTAAAATGTTTAATAAAGAATAGTTCAAAAAACAAAACATTCAGTATAGGGTTCATCTAAAAGGAAGTTCTGACAAAAACTGTAAATCTTTTCTGGGTACATCATGTTCTCTACATTGCCCTTTACTGGAAACAGAATTTTGATTTGATAATATTACCCACTTTGGAGCTGCCTTAGATCTCAACCAGCAAAGTCTCCTGCAAAGGAAGGAGGCTTTGCTGATGAGGCAGACCCATGTGACAGTAACAGGACTGTAGTGTGCAAGGAGTCATGCTCTTCCAGTAAAAGAGCACTTGCCAGTATGAACATTGAGCTAGAGGCATGTGGGACAATATTTGCTGATTTATTCTGTACTGAGACCAAACAAAAGCAAGTGAGTTGTGTAGAAGCTAAACGATGTGCCTTTTAAGTACCTATACAATTAAGACTTCAGTAGAAAAGAACATGATGTTTAAGAACAAAAATATAGTGATCCAATCTTTCGAAGTAACCTGAGAAAAGGACTGCAGAATCAAAACACTTAAAAAGCAAGAAGCCCCATGAGCATGGGAGAAGAGATCAACCAATTAAAAAGGCACAAATCAACAGTTAACATATAACAAAGTCATGGGCATGGGAAGCGTACTCTAAAATATCACTGGCTCCAGACTGGATGTTCTGGTCACAACTCTCTGCTCAATACATTTCGCTTACAGGTAAATAATTTTCTTTGACTTTTTGTTCACTTTGACTTTTAGACAGCTTAATACAACTTTCTCTGTTGAAATGGACTTTAGAGATGGAGATGATATCAATTTCATTTCTCAGTTACTAATAAAAGTATTCCAACTAATCAAAGATTTGCTTGCTATTTCTGGGATACATGCTCATACAGGATATTATCCCAAAGGTTTTATGAAGGCTGTGTCCTGATTTCTAGCCAAGTAAACGTTTTAGTCATTTTTAGGGTGTCCGGTTACATTGCTTTGTATTTCCCAATCATATTATTAGGCTCCATAAAAATAAACTACTCAAATTTTTCATAAGAATTATATTTGGTCTGATTTATATTAAATAAAAATCAATACATTTCCAATATCTAATATTTGAAATACCTCATATGCATTTTTCAGTTTCTATTGTCTCCAAATAAGTTTTGTAATTTTCTTCCCAGATTTTATGCACTTATCTTTCTAAATTTAATTATAGGTACTTCACAATTTTGTGCTACTAGAAACAATGCTATTTTAAAAATACACCTTATTTTTAATTGTTATTAGAACATGAGATAAAAGTCAGTAGGTAGCAAGATTTCTGTTTCAAGGCTATAGTTTTTGGATCTGTATTGTTATTTCAATATCTACATAAAATGTGCAAATAAAGATAACTATGTTTCTTCTTTTTCAGTCTTGTTTACTTTATTAATATTTTTTTTCTGGCCACAAAAGTAAATTTTTCAGCATTCATAACCTTAAACATTTGCAATATTTTTAAGCTTTTTATTTTTGACACTGTTTAGTAGATTAAAGAATGTTCTTAAAAGATGTATACTTTCTCTGTTGCTATAATGAGTGATTACCTATTTAATATAAGGTAATTAAGTTCATATAGCAGGGAGTAATGGGAAGGACACAAGAATAAAGGAACACTCACTGTTGCTGGACTATAAAATAGGCAGCTGTTAAGGACAACAGTATTGAGCTTCCTCAGAAAACATAGAAAGCTACTGTGCTATCCAGCCTTGCCACTCTGAGACACATACCCAAGGGATATGAGTTAGCACACCACAGAGACATCTGCCCTCCACGTTTACTGCTGTGCTACTCACAAGACTGAAAATATCCACTAAGCCTAGGTGCCTATTAACAGATGGCTAAGAATGGGTAGCATACACACATCTGATTTTATTCAGTAATAAAGAATGAAATTCTGACATCTGTGAGGAACTAGATGGAACTGGGAAGCATAATTTTAAACAAATTAAGCAGAACCCAGGAAAGAGAAAGTAGCATCTTTTTCTCATAATCAAAATTTACATTTAAATATGCAAATAATACATATACTAAATATATGTGGAAACAGTCATGTACATGTACATACAACAGAGTGAACGTATTAGGTAGGGCTATTTTGGAAGGGAAGTGAAATGGGGCTCAGTGGTTAAGAGCACTAGCTGCTCTTCCAGAGGTCCTGCATTCAATTCCCAGCACCCACATGGCAGCTCGAAACTGTAACTGTAATCCCTTGCAATCTGATGTCCTCTTCTGGGTGCACACAAATACCTATATACATAAATAAATCTTTTAAACAAAAAATTCAAAGTCAGGGAGAGGAATATGAGGGCTTGATGTGAGCATGGTGGACATAGTGGGATCCCAGTCAGGGCAAAACAGGAAAAACCCAAACATGTAAGGCCAGGAGATGGATGGACCAGAAAGGGTATGTGGAGACCAAACGGGAGTCCGCAAAGAGCTATACACACAGCGAAACGGTATAATAAAACCATTGTCCTATCTTCTACTTAAAAAATCTAATAGAAATAAGTTTGTAAATAAGAATAGAGATTAATGAAAGATATATATATATTATAAGTAATTTTAATATAAATTTTAAAATAGTATTAATTTAAAAAAGCATAAATAAATACTAGAAGCTTGAACTGGGTCAATTAAAATATATATTCAAAATAATGTCAATCAAGGATTTTGTGCTCACAAATATCTCATAAGCCATGACGTGTTGACGTGTGTGATGTGTGCGTGTGTGTGTATACTCTCAGACAACAATGTCTCAGCATACCCAATTGAGATGACATAAAATGACTAAAATGAGTGTCTAGCCAGGCTGTGGTGATACACAGCTTTAATCCTAGCACTCAGGAGGCAGAGGTTGATAGATCTCTGTGAGTTCGAGGCCAGCCTGGTCTACAGAGCTAGTGCCAGGACAGGCTCCAAAGCTACACAGTAAAACCCTGTCTCAAAAAACAAAACAAACAAACAAAAAATGACTGTCTAACATCTCTCTAACATGTATGATGAAGCAATGGGAAAGTAGAAACTACAGCAGTCTGTGTACATAGAATGGCAGCTAAGAATGCAGGTTGGTTCTGCTGGCCAAGGGCCATCAACTCCTACAACTGGCACCTTCAGAAGTTCATCGCCCATCTCTGTGTCTCAAGTGCTCGTGCACACAACAGTAATAAGACAGCCTGGGACTAAGAGCATGCACCACCATGTCTGGCTCTTTTTAATTCTTTAAAAAAATGTATTTGTGTCTGTGTGTGCTGGCTTGGAGACGAGAGAGACGTGTCTGCTATGGTGTATGTGCAGAGGTCAGAGGAGCACTCTGGGCAGTTGTCCCATGGTGCCATGAGCTACTATCTGGATTAAGTCAGTCACTATATCTGTCTTGTGTAGAAGAATGCCTAGTACACTTTTCATAAATCTTCGCCCTTTCAATATTAATATGACATATTAAATGTTTTAAACTAGAAAAATTCTCTATAAAAGTAATTGAAAACTAGTTGATATAATACAAGAACATGGCATGTGAACATAAAAACCAAAGATTTTCTTTAAAACATTTTGGTCTATAAGCAACTGTACCAAAGTCATCTAAAATTATTTATTGAAGAATTGGTATTAATTAATTAATTCTATTAATTTAAAATTTTAACTTTTATTTATCATCTATACAAGTCTGTGGTGCTATTTTGTTTGCACAATAATAAGGCTTGCCTAAGGATCAGAGTGTGGAGCCAGCTACTCGTCAGCCACAGAGGCCAGGAAGTGGTGGCTCACATCTTTAAACCCAGCACTCAGGAGGAAGAGGCTAAAGAATCTCTGTGAGTTCAAGGCCACTCTGGAGTACACAAGATTAATCCAGTCTGAAATAGAAACAGAACCAACTGGTGGTGACTCACACCTTTAATTCCAGTATTTTCGAGTCACAGGGAAGTGGAGACAGGAAGGGATATGGCTGAGTGGAGAGTGGAATATAAGGCAGGAGGAGACAGGAGCTCAGGTCATTCAGTCTGAAGACTTGGAGAGAAGGATACCCCCATTCGATCAGAGGGTTTCGCAGAGGTAAGAACAAGCAGAGGTAAGACTTCTCTGCTTCCTGATCTCTCAGCTTTCACCCCCTCATATCCGACTCTGGGTTTTCATTTTTAAGAACTAGAACTCATGCTACAAACACCCAGTCTATGTTATGCTGAGATCAGTGAGGGCAACTAGAGGGCAGTATTTTCAAAGCACGCTACCTCATATTCCTCCAAGTTTACTTCTTCAGGTTTGATCATTTCCAGTTTGGCTTGGGCAACTTTCATTATGTTGTGACACCTTCAAATATAAGAAATACATTTCTAAATCAAAAACAAAATCCAGAAAAACTGTAAAAAGTATGTTGCATAAAGCCAAACTACCAAACACATATAACAACAAAATCTCCACGAGTGTCAGTGTGGTAGCTCAACAGTTTGATCTAAGCAGGGTTCATACCCCGAACTCACAACTGCCCAGAGTGTCCTCTGACCTCCATACATGCACAATGGCAAGCATGTCTCTCTCCTCCCCCTCCTGCCAATGCACATACAAACACAAATTTTTTTAAAGAATTAAAAAAGAGCCAGATGTGATGGCACACGCCTTTAATTCCCGCACTAAGGAGTCAGAGTCAGGAAGATCTCTGTACATTTGAGGCTAGCCTGGACTACAAGTGAGTTCCAAAAGGTAACCTGGGTTATATAGAGTCTCAAAATAAAAAAATATATATATTAACTTGAACCTTTATACCTGGGACCTATTCTTTTAAATGAAATTCAGTTTAACTAGAAAACAGATTAATATTAACATGAGACATTCTGACAATTAGTTGTGGGTGAACAAAATTAACTATTTTCAATCTTCTTTTATAGCAATGAATTTTCAATGACTAGGCATTTCTCTCCAATGAGTGTCACCTTCCAGCAGCTATGGGAAGAGGTTTTCCTAAGATGAAGGCACTGTTGGCTTCGCACAATGTACTTAGAGCTTTTGCTACATCTGATGAATCATGAAAGCATGATGACAAAATTACCTGACCCCAAATCTGCACAGTACAGATATTGAAAAATCACATTTTTCTCTCATAGAAGAGTTATTTCTTTATTCATAATTTGTAATTATCCAAATTACTTTTAACTCAAACTTTAAAAGGGCTTAGCTAGAAAATTTAAAGAAATGGCAAAGCAAATACTGAAACTAATGGAAGATGAGTTTTGTGTTATATTTATTGTGTTTTTGTACATACGTATAACTTACACTTATGATTAGCAAAACAAGACCAAAACCAGAACAATAATGAAAGTATGAGCATGTGAATTAGATGCTTTATGCTGTTTATATTACCTTTCATCAAAACTCAAATTTCTATCTCCAAATTGTTCGAGCAATGTTTTCTCAACGATTTTCTTTGGAGCTTGGTTCTGGATAAAATAGACCAGGACATGATGTAAACGGTAATCTGTTTCTGGTGGGGTATCTTCTTGAGCCAACTTAACCAGTCTTGAATATTCCAATTTAATTGCCTAGAAAATAAAACAAGAGCAAAGATTTTTTTGATCAATTATAATTTAAAGTTCTCCACAATTATAGCTGTATTTAAATGTTTGTTTTTTACCTTTTAATGGGTAGGTAAGCTGGTATATATGAGTCCCCATAGCCCATACTTTAAAATTCTAAGTAATCAGCTACAAAGGAGCTTCCTTATCCCGCTATCTTACAAATCTCTTTGTTTCTGCACAGAGAAGTGGTCAAACAGCACGCCTCATTCTGATGTGATTCACACTGTAAGATTCAGGTTTGGGGATCAGAGACTTTCTGTCTCGAGGCATCACTAGGGAGATGCTGTGCTGTTCTCCACCATGGTGCACCTGCCGCACCAGACTCCATTCCCAAGGAGAATGAGACCGTGCAGAACCACCCAGGCTCTTGGAGGCAGTTACACTACTGCAGCTGCTTAGCTAGCAGTCGCACTAAGGCCTCGGAGGTCTAGTCACCTCAAGATGAAAGCTTTTTTACAACAACAGTATTCAAATTTTATTACTACAAAATTAATGAGTATTATAAAAGTAATGATTATACATAAAATACTTTAAAATTGAGAACAAATAACAGAAAATATTAATATATCTTTCAGCATACAAGCACAATCTAAAAGATATATAACTATAAATATGTGTAGACTAACATATCAAATACTGCTATATTGATCACATGGAGTCCACATAAACTAAAATTAATTTTCAAAATATTCATTCATTTTCTGTTTAAATCTAAATTCTAACTGCTAAGCATAAAAATACTTTGCGCTGCATGCAAAACATATTACAAAAAATTCATCAATTAATGATGGCTTATTAGTTTATTCTCTTCACTTTCTTTTTGTGCATAACTTCCTCAAGTAATCCTATAATCTATGTTGCTCTATTTCAGAGGAAAAATACCTATAAACATTTATTGAAATATTTTACCTATGTCATTCAACACTTAAAAGGTTAGTCAGTAAATTCTATGCAACAAAACACTAAAAAAAAACAAGAATATATACTAAAGTTTATAGTCAACATGATAAAACTTGATATGAAATAAATAGCCATAATGGAAGTAATGAGCTATTTATTTGGGATCAGTTAAATGACATAAGCAAGAGACCATATTGAAAATTTATATGAATGCATAGATTTTGATAAATATATATAAATATATTATATTCATCATAACTTGCAAGTACCATTTTGTAATAAAACACTTATGCATATAAGACAATGTAAAAAGTAAGATAAATATCAAGCAAATTATGAAACCTTATTAAATGTGATACAAAAAGATGACATATTGAAAAGTCATATGTGGTTCCTTTTTAAAATAATCTAAGTATCAAACATAACTTCCAATTTCATCCTAAATTAACACATGAACATAAATACCTTTCAGATTCTTTAAGGGTCCAAGGAAGGTATAGCAATTAATTCTAAAAATCATAAAAACTGAAAAAATTTCATCAAATATTTCATTAAAAAAACTCAAAAATTAGCAAATATTTTTCCTATAAAATTTCAGCTACATCAATGTTGCATGAGGTGACATGTTCATTGCTTTAAAGTACAGCAATAGAATACAGAGACACAAACAGTTTCAGTTACCAGGGAGAACTATTATATGATAAAAATGGCATTTTAAGTCAGTATAAAAGATGTGTTACAAAGTTGTTTCGGAAGTTTTAGAACTTTTACTATTTGAAGAAAATTAAAATCCTATAATTTGAATTATGGTTAAAAACATGGAAGGAGAAGAATTAATGGTTTGTGTAATTACAGATTTCTTAGATCTATAAAAAATGACTTATTAAAATTCATACCCAAAAAGAGTATAAAATACAAATTTTTAAACATCAAAATACAACTGGCAAACTATTTAATTATCTTATCTCACTTAATATGAACAAATAAAAATTCCTACACTATAAAAAAATGGACAAAGTCGCTAGGCATGATATCAAACACCTTTAATTCCAGCACTAAAGAGGCAAAGGAAAGCAAATCTCTGTGCGTTCAAGGCCAGCCTGGTCTACAAGTGAGTTATGGGACAGCTACTAGGGCTTTTATACTCCTGAGAAACCCTGTCTCAATAAATCAAAAAAAAAAAAGACAGTTATCACAAATACCAGCAGGGAAAATATTTCTTCAAATGTACTGATGCTCAGGGAAATCAAATACATTTTAATCAGGGATTGAACTTTGTAATGCTCTATCGTCAGACAATTGTAAACAAGCTAAAAACCAACATATGTGAAGGAGCATGACAGGTGCTTAACAGCATTTAAAATTTGCAGGCATTTTGACTTCGCAATTCTACTCAACTATAGTTGTGTAAGTATTCAGTGATAGAATGATGTTCAAAACTAGACGTGACCCTAATGTCCAGCAACAAAGCTCTCAGTCATAGCCTTCGATAACTAACAATTTCAATTAAACTTTTTGTGACAGATATTATCTAATGAGTTCTCTTAAATGGGTTATGTCAATTTTTAAGATGTCTCAAAGAAAACACTGGCTCTGGTAATTTAATATAAGGTCCAAAGTTGTAGAATTAAGTGAGAAAACTTGGATTTAAAACCAGGCTCTTAGAGCTATGAACTTTCCTCTTCTCACTGCTTTCATAGCGTCCCATAAGATTGGGTATGTTGTGTCTTTATTTTCGT
>LOEQ01004889.1:9957-23963 GCA_001685075.1 Bramus lutescens | reverse complement strand
AAATTTTTAATAATAATAAAAATAAAAAATAAGAAATAAAAAATAAATAAGTAAGAAGTAAAAAAAATAAAAATAAAATAAAACCAGGCTCCTGATGACAGAGACCTTGCAAGTATCAACTTCTTAAACTAAAACAGGAATGAATTCTAAGAATGCTGAGATCCTGCTCCCATGGGCTCCTAGTGTGTCACAATTGGGCACACACTTGCATTTTCAGGTGTGGTGTTGACTAAGAAAATGTTTAAATGAATTTCTTTAATTCCAATAGAAAACAAGGAAAAACATCATTGATGAATGTATGATATGTGGCATGAAAAACTGTCCATTATACTATGGGAAAATAAGGAAGAAACAATGTAAAACCCTGCTTTAAGTTATAAATGTGTTGAGCACATTATAGAAAAACTTATAAACATATAAGTTTAAGTGAATGTACCTATCTGCCCAGAAAGAGACCGAACAAACAGCTGGCCATTTGCCAGCTGAAGTTCATGTGCCAAGTGAAACAGCAAGTGAGAGAAACCATTCATAGTTCACTTTTGGATGTGGGTATTAGTTATCCAAATGACACTTTCTCTAAGAAGCAGTCTAGATACTACCTCTGATCTTTATTGTATGTAAGTAATCTTTATTCACTTATTTTCTTCATTATACAAATTCCAATTATTGATTGCTTCCCCACTAGAAAAAAAGATTCATTCAGGAATAAATCAATCCATAACTACTAAACCTATATCCACTGGGCTAAAGGGCATGCCTTATAAATTGTTATACCAATCAAGAGTAGAGCGGAAACACAGATAATGGTACAGCCATACTATGGAATACCAATGTGTCTACATATACGACACCTTACAAACAACAAGCACACTCAACGACATAGAATTCTAAACATGTTTTAAATGCAGACACACTGAAAAGAGCCAGGAGCAAAGGGTTTGAAGTACACAAGGCAGAACACAACACTAACACCAAGACTAACGTCAGGAAGCAATAGATGCATTTGGTAGTGAGGCCTACAGGAAGGAGCATAGAGGTGATGCAGGAGCACCTCAGGAGTTTTACTTCTGAGTCTGATTGGGGTGACATGGGGTAACTTACTGCCACTGTACTTTTAAGCATTCTTATAAGTTAAAATAAATACATTTTACATATACATAGTAAACAAAGGTGCAGCACTGGTAATGGATACTAAGGTGTAAAAGGGAGTAACTACATAATAACAACTTGCAATAATTATTGTGGAGCAATGAGCCCCATCAAGAACAATGTTCCATAATGCAGAAGTTCATGTCATAAAACCTTGGAGATATTATGTTATAGTTGCAGATAATAGTTTCCAAAAAAAGAATTTCTATGCTTTTCAAAGAAAATACAAGCTATTCCTAGATTAATAATTGTAATATGACACCTTTGCCCCAGTCTGTACATAACTTATAATAACCAGACTTTTACAACCGTCCTCTATTTTTTTTTATCTTTTTGACTTTAGTTTTTCTTATTGAAACAATTTTAAACTGCTTTTCTTGGGAATCTTATCTTCAAACCATTTTACTTAAGGATTTTTCTATTTAAAATGGAAACCAACCCTACCACAAAAGGTCAACTTGAGAAGGAACCAGGTAGAATACCTTAGTCCCATCTGCCTGCCTAGTAACTACATACAGGTAATCAAAAATTTCCATAAATTCAACTTTAAAGGTTTTCTTGGTAATGCTCAAGATACAGAGAAAAACGCCATTCCCATTTTTAACGCCTTCATAAATTAGTCATTGAAAAGAATAACATATCCTCTATATCATTCACGGAATAGAGGAAGATGGGAGCTAAAAACAGGCACATAAAATAATAACAAAAAGACGTAAAATTGATAAAAGAAGAGAAGACTGACTCTAGTAACTAGTAGAGAGAGGAACCAATGACAAATACAGAAAACTACAACAAAAAAAATCAAATACATGTGTGGAGGCAATTAAGGGGAAATGAAGGACAAGAGGGAGGTGTGGTGGCTGAAAGAAAACGGCCCCCAAAGGGAGTGGCACTATTAGGAGATGCGGCCTTGTTGGAAGAAGTGTGTCTCTGTTCAGGCAGGCTTTGAGGTCTCTTTTGCTCAGGCTTCTCTCAGTAGGACAGTCAGCTGATTTCCTATTGTCTGAAAGATGTAGGGCTCTCAGGTATTGCTCCAACACCATGTCCGCCTGCATGCTGCCATGCTCCCTGACATGATAATAATGGACTGAACCTCTGAAACTGTAAGCCAATCACCCTAGTGAAATGTTTCCTTTATGAGAGTTGCTCATGGTGTCTCTTCCTAGCAATAGAAACCCTAAGACAGGATGGGATGGAAATACCATGTACGACTTAGGGCAACTGTAAAGAGCACAGGCAGCAAAACTACTGCAAATGCAGAAAGCATTTGAATGCCCTCTTCCTTCCTATTCTTGTAGAAGTTTTTTCACCTTTTTGCATGAGGTCTTAAGAGACCAATAAATTTTTCTGGGACAGTTTGACAAAAGGTTTACAATTTAACACTTCCAGTTGGATATTCAAAAAGTCTAACAAATATCCATAAAATTGATTAATTCCAACAAATTCAAAAGTACTTATTGAGAAGGCAAATAAGTGCCCTGCTTTTCCCTTACACAGGGCTGAAGAAAGCTAGCAGGAGGGTGCGGTTTCCGAAGAACAGAGGAAGTGATGACAAAATTCAGAAAATAAAGGGACAGTTTGAGAATGTTAATGTCAAAGAGGATTAGATGCTGACTTTTTTTTTTTTTTTTGAGACAGGGTTTCTTTCTGTAACAGCCCTGGATGTCCCAAAACTTGCTTTGTAGACAAGGATGGCCATAAATTTACAGAGATCCACCTTGCCTCTGCCTCCCAAGTGCTGAGATTAAAGAACTACATCGCTAACACCCTAATGAAACTGACAGTCTTAATACTGACCCTTTTTATATAACCCTAAGACAGAGGAAGGGGAAATACACAAAGAGAGAGAATCTTTGGTAAATTGTAAAACAATTAACACACCATAACACACCACACATGGTGTTCCATCTTTCAAAAAAAAAAACCACTAAACAAACAAAAAACCTGAAAACTTTGGCAAGCTGACATACTTAAGGGGGAAGGTGTGAGATCGTGAAAGGGAGTCAGTTTTATGCCCCCCTGCTTCTTGAGTTGACTAAAATATTAAAAATTCACCAGTTGATAACAAGAAACTAAACATAATAAATGAATTTTAGAAACCATTAGAAAATCGATTTAGTATCAAATAGAAAAAGGAAACAAATTTTAAAACTGACTGACCCATGATCTAAACTCAAAGGAAGAAATAAGCTGTTACCAGAAGCAATTATACAGTCCCTGTTACTGCTCTTCAATATCCTTAATCTCTTGATTAAATTACTAACAACAAATACAACTCAGGTAAAATGTTCTGATTTTCTTGAATTATCTGCATTCAAAAAGAGAAAGAATCTTGGAATCTTACACACAAGCAGCTCCCAGAACACCACCAGGTTGTCATGATTCAGAAGGAAAACAGAAGTTTGTTTAAAGAAACAGGATGCTGTAAAACACTACATTTTTTGAAAATATGAAAATGTTAATAGTACCTTAAAGAACCCTGCTTCAGGACCACACCTGTCATACACACTCCTGGATTTACCTATCGCCATGATAATACCTTGCATACTGGGTGTCATCATGATCTGGCATAGAAATTGAAAGTAAGAATTTCTGAATGGTTAACAGTAACAAACAAAATCTAAAACAAAGTTAAATGAATTATTTACATGCAACTTTAAAGCCCTTTGTTCTCTACTGTGGCGAGTCAAATGATGCATTTATAAGAGAACAAATGTTTTCTGGTGTACAGTAAAGGACCATTCATCTGTACAGTGGCTCAGCTGGCTAGCAAGATGCCTTTGTACGAGCTGCAAAAAGGCATCCTTTTGAAAGTTGAGAATTGTAAACAGGCACCCCCTTCTGGACAAATGAGAAAAATGAATGCTTCTCCAAAGGAACTGTTTAGGGGAAAGCAAAAGCTCTTAGTATATGAATAACTAGATAGTGCATTTGCTCAATAGGTGAGCCACTGAAGAACTCCATTGGATCCCTCTCCTGCTCCTGGGCTAAGTACCTCTGTATAACTGAACAACCTGCATATCTGCCCTCTATATAGCTTATCTTAAAAGGTCTCAAGGCACATGCACTGCTAAGCAAGGATTCCAAAAAAAGTACATGAAAACATATAACTCTGGCAGTAACAGGTTTTCCCACCAAGTAGTGATTAGTGAGTGATGACAATTCTTTCATAAATGCCACAATTAGCTCACACTGAAAACAAGCAAGTTGGTGCATCATAATAAATTGTGTCAGTTTGGATGATTTTCAAAAGCAAATATGGTACAATGTAACATAGTGCTATTAGTATTATATACAATACTTAAGTACTGTTGTTATCAAAATGATTCATTTTTGGCTGTTTGCATTTAAAATACCTCTGAAGTTAACGTGCTATAAAGTTGTCTTACTGAAATTTAGAGACTTAAGGTCATTACCTCAAACTTGCCCAAACTTCCTCATAGTTTGATTCTGGATTATACATGAAGGGTTGGAATTTGCCCAGGGCTCATTGCCTGCTTATGCAAGTCCTTCTGTCAATTATTGGCTTTTAAATCTAGTCCTTTAGTAGACATATTTTCTCATACAGGAACAGTGATACCAATGCTTCAAAACACTTAAAAGTCTGATGATTTATTCTTAAATAATTGTAATTAAAACTCGGGAATACATTTTGGAGGAAAAAATGATATTTAGAAAAAATATTTAGCACACATCCAATTCTTATCCATGATACAAACACTAAAAAGCTGTGGTATCCAACAAATCTCTTTCCTTAAATCTCACCCACCTCCCTATCTCTACTACCACTATTCAAAAACTGCTTATCTGTCCTTTCTAAAAATACAGAACAAAACCATTTTAAGAGTTTCAAGGGAAAAAAATTCAGAAAAGGAATGACAATAATCTGATGAACTAAACATCTTAATTTCCATTGTATTAAAAAGAACTTTATTATAAGAAACAAAAAATGCCTGAAGGTTGCTGGGACAAATAAGTAGCGAGATAATCAGAAGACAAGTTGGAAGATGGAGGTGCCATGGAAAAATCACTCAGTGATGTCCACAAGCCATCATATTTGCTGATACAGACGAGTTTAGAGCAGCAAAAATATCAATTATCTATCTTGCGATATGTTGTGTAGGGTTTTCTGTTGTGGTGGTGAGCAATGATGGGCAAAGTATAAATGAAATGATACAAGTAAAACAGGTTAGGAAAATATCAATTATTTTTAAATACAAAATGTTTATTATACAACTAAGTGAATATTACTTAAAACTGTGAGTCTGAGAGTAAACTGAAGTTATTTCTGCATAACACAGTTTCAGAAACATAAAATGATTCTTTTCATCTATTCTCTAAGTTTACCTCTGCTGTTATATTTAATTTCCAAGTTCTATTAGTAACTGGCAAGGTTTCACAGCATAGAAGGCAAAGCTTTATGTTATGCAGCAACAGACAGATGTTAAGTAGGTGGGTGCAGGCATGCCTGAGTGATGCCTAAGGTATCTGTACACATCAGCACAGAGTGAGTGCAAAGGGTGCAGAACACTCCAGTCAAGGTACCTCGTCATCATACCCTCCCTCCTTTGACTCAACCATAAACTTCCCTACATGAGGGATCGCCACCTCTACAACTTGCTGGCTAGAAGGTGGCTGGCTTGTGGCGTTTTCAGGATTCTGCAGAAGAAAATCATTGGTATGCAGATTAGAAAAGACAACAATGGAAGCGTTCTCTTTAGATGCATAGATTTATAATCTCTTTTCAGATATCTGTATTTATTAGGTATAAAATGAAGCCACTTCATGATAAACATTAAAGGCAAATTTATCAATCAAATTATAATATAAAACTGTAGTCTTTCTCTTTGCACTCCAAAAGCTTAAAGTAGCTTTTCATAAAGTATTTTAGACTTACAGTATTTAAAATAAAAAAGACCCGAGTTGCATTTAACAGTACTATTTAAAGCAGACAAACAGCCCTCGTTACTCCCAAAAGACATTCTTGCTATTTCTAAGAAAATGAGATTATGACCTACTCTAAGCCCAGCAGTTTGCAAGGGCAAAGGTTTTACATGGTCCTGTGTAACTGACAGGTTATTAATTACACATCTTATTGCTCAGTCAGCAGATATCAAGTGCTAAAAGCACTTAGGCTGCTTCAGTCATTGCCATCTGCACCAGAACTTTCTTTAGCAAAGATAAACATTATTTCCAATACTAAATATGGATAACAATAACAAATTTTTATTTCTGTTTGAAATATAAGAGAATTTTAATGTTTTAAATATTTTCCACCATTATTCAAATAGACTTTAACAACGAAAACACAAGTAATGGCTAAGAACAGTATTTCTTTTTTTTAAAAAAAGAAATGTTTTTTTTTTAAATTTTACTCTTTTAATGCATTTAGGGTGCTCTACTTATCTGAACTTTCATCAGATATATGGCAGATATTGCCAAAATCATTATTTTATTAAATTACTTTGAATAATTTACATTGTAATAAATTTAAACCAATAGTACTATCACACATATTTTGTAGAGATGTATTTGTTCTAATTAGAAATTGTTAATACTTCTAATATTTGAGAGATTGTACGATGTCTCCATTTGCAAAAGTGAAATGCAAGCCAGAAAGCTACAAACCACGTTGGAACCTTAAATGATTACCGTTTTAAAGACAGCATGGGGCAGAAGAGATGGCTCAGCAGAAAAGAGCGCATACTGTTCTTACAAAGAAACTAAGTTTGATTCCTAGCACCTATGACTGGCATCTCATGTTCACCTCTAACTTCAGCTCAAAGGGACCTAGTGTCCTTTGCTGGATTCTGTGGACATTTGCACTCTCATGTGCACAAACCCCCATACAGAGACTCACATACATAAAACCTTTAAAAATAGGAAATATAAGCTTCAAGAGAATCCCTACATGGTCCCTGTAAAACAACTATGAGAGGAGGGAGATATGAGTTAACAAAAACAAGCCCTTGTTGCTACTGTTAAATTTCAAAAGCATAATGTTGGTAAGGATATATTTTGGAAGAAAAGAGATTTTAACTGTATAAAACAGCTCAAATTGATTCAGAAGATTTTTCATATAAAGTAGCTGTGCGTACACTAAAGTAAATTAGATGTTTATTTTTAATTTTCTATTATATCAAATCTCATAGTGAATAAATTAAGAAAAACTAAACAAAGGCAACAAAATTAGAAGGTTCTCAGTTATCATGATAGAATTAATTAAAATAGCCCAAAACTCGCTGCCTGTATGATTTTGTAAAAAAAATATTCTCATAGAAGGGAGTGATAAAATCTCAGAGGTATAGATTTTACTTCAGACTAGAAATACAATCCAGAGTAAGCTGTTTCTTCAGGTTTCAGTTTTCTTTCTCCCAGTAAAACTGAAGCGAATGTGGAGTAAATGAGTATGCTTTGTTTTGTTTGAGAGCCGGTATTACTTTTGGGCATTTATATGACACCCTCTTTAATATGATAATTAAATATAAAGAGTCTATTAAAAAAAACAAGTAAAATGGGCAGACACTTTTTATTATAATAGCCTATTTATAATAATGTAAAAGTGGAAACAATATGCAGTGGAACTGGGTAAGCGTACAAATTTTCTGCTATTCAGTGGTATAATCAGTAATTTTTTACTGAGTTTATAAGGTGAGAAAATATTTATCTTGTAAATTTAGGTAAATAAAAGAGAGGCAAGACAGAAAACTTCATGCTGCAACTATACTGAAAATTTCAAAGCTAGTTAAAAATGAAAAGAAATGCAGAAAGGGTCCAGTTGACAGTGACGGACCACCGGCCAATCACTAAAACCAGGCACAAAGATTCTTTCTTGCCATCAGCTTTCCACACTCTTGCATATCTTAAAGTGTTCAAGCAGAAATCAGAGCAATTCTCCTGAAAAGCAGCTGGCCTGAACATTTGGAGACTGTCGATAGCGTCTGTGACTCTAAGTCTTATGGGAGTCAAGCCTACTCTCCAGCTGGAACTTACGATATTGTGCACTCGCGAGACACCTAGAGCTGACGTGAAGTGACCAGCACCCTGAGGCCTGCTATCAAAATAAAACAAAAACAATTAAAGCCTCATGATAACTCCACAGTTACTTCAAATGCATAGAAAAAAATCCTGAAACTCAAGTAAAAAGTTTATAAGATTGTATGTCTAGTAAGAAGTGAAATCCATACACAAAAGGCACAGAAATGCCTTTCTAAAGCCTGAACTCTCTCACTTTAGTTGCTAATACATGCTAAATAGAAATGTCAAAACATAACCAGAAATGACTGCCAGGCTGCTAAGCAATGACCCTTAAACCCAGAGCCACAGCTGCTCAGATAGAAAAAGTTTACAACTTCTTCAACAAGTTCAGATTTCACGGACAGCAGAGTCAAAGGAGACACCATTTCACAATATGATCAGTGTGGATAACAATTAGCTTGCCAGTCATACTCTTTACTTTTTTTTCCCCAGTAGATAATAGGCAGCACACACTAAATTTATAAGATACTCATGCCAAGACATCTAAGTCATACAAATTTATGTGGGGATATGTGTGAGTTAAAATATTTATGACTGGGGGCTGGAGAGATGGCTCAGAGGTTAAGAGCACTGTCTGCCTGCTCTTCCAAAGGTCCTGAATTCAATTCCCAGCAACCACATGTTGGCTCACAACCATCTGTAATGAGGTCTGGTGCCCTCTTCTGGCCTTCAGGCATACACAGATAGAATATTGTATTCATAACAAATAAATAAATCTTAAAAAATAAATAAAATATTTATGATTAGCTGAACTAAAATGAAACATAATCCCACATTACTCTAAAATATGTTATTGGTTTCCTGAGCCAAGCTAAAAGCATGATATTCCTTAGATTTTAATAACTCAAGGTACTAATTTATAAAGACCCCAAATTAAAATTTTATGATAAAAGTATTCTCCCCATACCTACTATCTATTTTTTCCCCAGTTATCCTGTTTCCATCGCCCCCAAGAGGAGAGTTTTCAGACTCATGAAGCAAAATATTTTCCAAGAAAAGCTTTAGAGTTACCTAATATTCTTAAATTCATTTACAGATACTAAGACATTTGCAGAACTTAAAATCATAGAATAAAATATATCTAAATTAATTATTTATACTAAGAAGGCTGTAATATATTTTCAAGCTGGAAGTGAAAGCAAAAGAACTTCTGGTTACTATTTAGTTCATCACAACACAGCTAACAGAAAGTCTTAACTGGAACGTTTGGTTAATGGCGGTCTTAAGTCAGCAGGCTATTGCTGAGACTGACTGTCATGTAAATTTCTGAAGTACCTGATTTGCTTTAGTTCTCTGCAAATACAATCTTCACATCCTATAGGACCTCTCATAAAGTGTGGGGGCTGGTCATGTTCACTACTAAAATGGGGGTGGGATAACTACAATACAAACTTAGTAGGAAACACACTACTATAAGATTCTACCCAGAATACTCACAAAGTGTACAGCACACCTATTTCCTAGTAATACTCTCACTTCTTGTTAAACACTTTCCACAAGACAATGACAACTTCATCTTAAATTCCTAATTATTCCAGGATTGGCACATCACAGATGAGGATGGAGAATAACATAAAAACTGGTATCGAACTTTATATATACTTCTCTTTAAATTCCAATCAAATGGACAATTTAGTCTCTGATTGCTGATTCTTCTTATTCCTCTGACAAGAAAATAGAAACGTAAGAGGGAATTTGATATAAAACCACAAGCTGAGGAAATGAGAGCCCACGCTCCCAGATCACACTGTGGCAGAGCCACAGCATCCCCACCTCCCAGCCAGAGTAATTTTCCAGTACACTGTGGGAATGCTGTGTTCCAAGACACTCTTACCGACTGTAAAACTGTCTCGGGCCCTTTATCTCCGTGCTCATGCGCTGCTTTGGCGATCACTCGGACGGTTTCTTCTTTCCAGTGTTTTGAGAAGTCACTCCCTGATGGCTGCTCTAGATAGTCTGCTCCTCCTGCTTGTGCTTCAGGAGAAAAGAATCAATTATGCATCTTACATAGACCACAAGACACTAGATGATGATGAGGAGCTTATTGCTAGCTCAGAAGTTATGCACTAACCAAGTCAAGTCTTGTGCTATAAAATGTGACCTTCGATACACTAAGATCTTTCCAACAAAAAGTAACCAAAAAGGAAATAAAACCAAGAGTACTTAATTATATTTTATGTAAGGAGATTTTTCTACATGAAACGCACCAAAGTCTCAAACCATCCATATTTTGCCAAAAGGAAAATTGGTTTGCCATAAGAATTTCGGCATGCATTTCTGCAATGAGTACATGTTTGTATTTTTCCCCACCTCTATCTGACAAATTGTAACCCTGAGTGAACCCTACTGTCTCCTTTGCAATCCTATCCCTCGAAAGCTGAGTACTCTCACAAGAGAAAACAATGACAACCTTCCACACTGGTGCCAACATGAGCATGTGTCTTCAAATACCATACAGGAAAAGGATTCGAAGTTACTTCCAGCTCTACCTAACTTGAGCTCCAGAACATAGGTCCAACCGTGCACTGAATATACAATGACATACAAAGCTTATGTCATTGGGCTTTGACCTTTCCTTTCAATGCCACCTTATGTCCTCTGCTGGAAAGGGGCCACACACTACCAATTCTGTGAACATGAAAGGAGAAGCTTGCCTTCCACCCATCAGCTCTGAATGCTCTTCCCTCTGCCTGTGTGTTCTTCCACCTTCTGGGAACTTGCTTACTTGCTTAATTATCAGTGGTTTGAACAACTCTGGAGTGTGGAGGGACATCTTGTGAACCCAGCATATCCCTCCTGATGTAACACCTCTGTCCCCTCCCAAAATGTGACAATGGAGAGTCTCCATAAAGGCAAATGGTCCTTCACAAAGAGAAAATCACTAACACATGAGAACCCCTGTTCTACAGTAAAACAAAACTTGTCATTTAAAGTCAACTTTACCACAATTATGGCTTAATTATCAGTTGACTTAAAGCTCATATCCCCTGCCACTCTGTAAAACTCTCATGAGCAGGCATGCTATTTCCCTTTTGCATTGCTAATTCTCTAAGGCCCAGCAAAAATGGGAACATAACTTAATAGAACAATGGAAATTGTTAAGCTAAAGAATGAACATGAAGAATGACAAGGTGAACCCTCCACACTGCTGCTGGAGTTAGTGAAACATCCCATGAGACAAAGCAGAGCCACAGGAAAACCCCATTTAGCATTTTACTTTTATAACAAACATTTATCATTCAAAACATAGTACTGCAATTTCAATATACATGTACTACAATTTCAATATACATGTATGGGCATTCATTTCACCAACAAATTTTAATTAAACACCTAATTGTGTGCAGGTACAAAGCTAGACACTAGATCTCCAGGAGTGACAAAAGAGACAGTAACGTCTTCTCATAAAATTAATTATGGACAAGATCACTAATTAAAAATGGAAGGATAATAATTGTAAAAAGGTTTGAATGAGAATTCTCCATAGGTTCGAGTATTTGAACACCTGATCCCAAGTTGGTGGAACTACTTCCAAAACATTTGGAGGCAGGTTCCTCTTAGAAGAAATGTGTCACTGGAGACAGCCTTTGAAGTTTCAAAGCAGACAGTACTCAGAGGGTATGTCTCTCTGCCTCGTGCTTTTGAATCAGATATAAGTTATCAGCTACTGCTGCAGCACCATGCCTTTCTGCCACCAAGCTCCCTGCCATGAGTCATGGACACAAATGCTCTGCAACCACGAGCTCCAATTAAATATTTTCTCTTAGAGGTTGCCATGGCCATGGTGTTTTGTTACAGCAGTAGAAAGGCAATAAAAGATAGCCGTAACAGGACAATAAAGTCTAGAAATAAAATGAGGGTTTTGTAAGCAATTTAGTTTGTGGGATGGAGGAAAAGGTGAACTCCAAAACCCAATGGTTAGTGAGTTTATTCCGTCAGAGGAAACACAAACAGCCAAGTAATGATAGCAGGCTAGGTGTTACACAGCACAATGACAAAGGATCAAGGTAGGATGCTGATTGGCAATGGACTAACAGTCTTGAATCCTAGAAATGTTTTGAGCAGAACAAGAGATAGGAAAAGTTTTAATACAACAGCAGTATAACAACTTTTTTTTTTTAAAAAAGAATTATGGGCTATATAAAGCTTGCCTAGTACGCAAAAGTCTTTCAGTTCTATCTCTAGCACACACAGAAAATTATTCCAGTTACATTTTGGGTAATGAATTACAGAAGAAAGTAGAATTGAGATCAGTGAAGATACTAAAAGCTATTGGAGCAATCTTAAATGATATGATTGTACTTTGGATGACAGATAGCAATAAGGGCAGACAAAAGTGATGAGATTTTGGAAGCCACATTAGGAGTCAGAACTTGAATATAAAGGTAATTCCACAATTTTTGATATGGGTTACTATAGTGATAGAGGTGAATTTTACTATAAGGAAAACCAGAAGTGAGACTGTTTAAAGCATATGTAGCAAGGAAGGAGAGAAGCTAAAAGACATTAATTCCCTACATGTATAACTATTTCCTGATTGAGAATGATATGTTCAATACCCCTACTAAGGACACGGTAGAGATAATACTAAGCTACTTCCAATAAGACAGTGCATCTCTTTCTGGATGGTTTCTTGTTTTATACTTAGGACTTTACAGACATTTGCCAAGAAAGTGTTTCCCTGTGTTTGCTAGTTTCTTTTCACCATACAGCAATAATAATGGCTAACTGGCTAGTGAACTTAGCAAAATAAGGGCAAAAAACCAACCTGGTAAAATACTAGCCTAACTAGCAGTCCAAGAGCTTATCAATATCAAGCATCTAAGAGTCAGAATAATTTTATTTGATGAGGACAGTCAAATCTATTATATTTCAGGGGTCTATGGTTTTCTTCTATATAGAAATGTGATTTCAAAATACTTTACATGTAATATTAAATGATTTTGACTGTCACCCAGACCGACTTTCTATGGATAGACTGAAAAACTGACATTACATAAATATTCATACATGTCATCTATTTTAATTTCACAGGAAATCAAGATAAATCTATTATAATACAATATATTAAATGTAATGATATTCATACCTTTCTAGAAATGAACTATGGGCCCAATATACACACTTGGGACAGTGCTATCAATAAAAACATTTTAAAAGATATGCCAGCTGATTTGTGTCTAGAAACTTGTGGACAGGATTATTTTGAAAATGAAAAGAGACTAAGCAGAAGAAAGAGTTTTTGGAAAACATTTTTAAGGATCAATAAATAACTCATAAAAAACCTTGATATAAATCATATTAATAAGCAAATTAAAACTAAGAAGGGTTATAAAAAACTTGGTAGTGAAAACAGATTGATCTTGAAAAGATTAATAAATATTTTGAGATATTCAGAGAATAAAAACTGCCAAAGTTATGAACACTATTAGCAATGTCACCACTGTAGGAAAGTTCCCTACATGTGAGAGCTATGAGGAACAAGGTTAAGGTGAGAGGAGGGACAAGCTAACAGCCTAGAAAAGTAATCAGAGAAGCACTGGATGCTCAAGGAAAAAAAAAAGAGGTGTTTATTATCTCGACTTTCTGGGAACCATATTTGTAACATGAGAGGCTGACTTGGTGGGGTTTCTGTCCCTACCGGTACCCCACAGCCAGCAAGCCCCAAAGAAAATCATAGAGAACTCTGTAAGTTATAAAGCTGATTGACCCATTAGCTCAGGCTACATATTAGCTCTTGTAGCTTATATTAACCCATTGTTCTGATCTATGTTAGCCATGTGGCTCAGTACTTTTTTCAGTGGGGTAGATCACATCCT
>LOEQ01004888.1:168262-180316 GCA_001685075.1 Bramus lutescens | reverse complement strand
TTCATAGCTCTAAGTGCCCACATTAAAAAAATGGAGAAAGCCCACATTACAGACTTAACAGCACAGCTGAAAGCTCTAGAATAAAAAGAATCAGACTCACCCAGGAGGAGTAGAAGCATGGAAATAGTCCTTCTGAATGGTTTTTAACATTTAATGCTGTCACGGAAGATTTCTTAGCCAATGACAAGAAACTGGAAGCCAAAAATAACCTCGAAAAAGATACACCTCTACTTCCGACGGGGTTAAATCCTAACAAGCACATCAAATATCAAACATCTCTGATTCAACATGGACTGAATCTGTCTAAGCTGTGCAGCATACAGCCTTATCCAAAGCAGACTCTGTGTTCCTGTGATTACTCTGTCTCCCTGAGATTCAGTGGCACAGCACTGCCCATCATCACAAGAGGGGATGAAGAACTCAGAGAACAAGATCCAAATTCAAGATCACTCATTAGTTTCTGTGAACTCTCAGCAGCCTTTACACCATTATCATATTAAAAACATAACCATCTTGTTAAAAGACATCTTTGTATATTCAGTTTGCATGACATTCATTAAATTCAAAGAAAATATTATCATTGCAAACTGTATTTCCAGACATTAAAATATGGCTAAATCTCCACCTTTGAGGTAAATGTTTCTCCAGCCATGCATGAACCCCATGGGACAAAGCTTCTTGGCAACTTCCTTACAGCACAGGTTTTCATTAAATAATATGCAATCTGTCTAAATGTGAGGAGAAAGGCAGAATGGAGAAAAGAAGAAATAAAGCAGTGTAAATATATAAAATTAAAGTGACTCCTGGTTTGTGCTTTCATATGCATCCATGAAGATCCTCGTGCTGATAGAACTAGCTCTGTTGAGGCCATGCCTCCCTCAATGTAGTGATGGAGGCTCTCCATCCTCCCCTCCCACTTACTCTTGATAAAGATGCTTTTCTTGGCTCCTTTATCTCCCAGATCAAGCCCACAGATTCCAAATAGATTGAATTCACTCTTGCAATGGTCAAAGACACTGGAACAGATTTATGCTGGGAAACAGGGGAAAGGAAATAGAGAAGGAGCTATGGCACGGGGATTATCACATAGAAAAGGTGTATGTGCGTGTGTGTCCATATGTCTGTCTGTCCGTGTGTCTGTATGTGTGATGACCCATCCTGTGAGAGGCAGTGGGAAATTAAGAAAGGATCTGTGGCCACACCTGACTCTGGGAACCAAAATGAATTTGAAATCGATGAAGCACAAGTACTGTGATGTTTCTAGTTAATGAAGTGCCTCCACAAACTTAGGAAATTTGATGTCATTTTTTTCCTTTCCCTAGGCAAAATCCCATAAACATTTTCCATATTATCTTTTCTAAGCAGTTTTTATTTTACTACGAAAATACAGTGACACCCTGACCAGTATACATTTTGGTGTCAAAGAAGACATGTTATGACAACTGCATTCTAGTTCTTAATGTCTAGACATAAATACATGTATATTGGAACTATTCTAAAATATATTAGAAAGCAAAAAGTTCAAAAGGAAGCAATTTCTCTTACTGTTTCTCATTGAACTTGGTTAATGATATACCACATCAATAGTCTCAACGTTTGCCAAATGTGTTTAGAAAATGAATTTTTCATATTGTTTCAGTGTGGAATAAGTCAGAAATATTGAATTGCAGGTATGTTCTTGAGCTCTGACATAATAGAGGCACTGGTCATGGCCAACTCTTCAGTGGGCTCCAACTTTTCTCAGTGATGGCATGGCCTTCAGGTTTGTGGGATGGTGCTCATTAGTTCTGCCTAAACAAATGACTATAACTTTGGTAGAACTCATGGAAAACCTGCAACCTCATCACAGATGTTTCTAACCAAGACCTCATCTACAGATATGTGGGAACAGAACCCTATATATAGTTATGCAGGAGGTGGTTGAGAAGAAGCATGCATCTGAGGGAGAAGTAAGCGGCGGGAGCAGATTTCCATGTTGAGTAAGACACTAGAATGTCCATCCCTCTCTGACTTTGTTGTTACAAAAGGTAAAACAGTCTCATTTGTGACCTTTCCCAATGAAAGGAACAAGTGGATCTGTTTGCTCAGAGAATCTGATTCTGGGAGGGAGCACAGCTCTTTTGGAAAGAAATTCTTCACAGCTCGTTGGGAAGGATTTGCCAAGGACTACTACTGGAAAAAGAAAACAATAATGGTCCTGCTGTGTTGTGGGTGTTGTGTTTCTCCAGAAGGTCCATGTGCTGAAGCATAGTCTCTGATATCTTATGAGGTGGAGCATCTTTAAGCATCAGGGTCTAGGGAGAGGAGACTGGGTCTCAGAAATGCTCTTAACACTCTTAAATAATGATGGTTTTTCAGAATGGGTTAGGTCTCATAGGAGTAGAGTAATCCCAACCTCTCCCAGATCACTTTTTCTGTCATACTTTGCACATTTTCCTGCTAGCTGTCACGAATTAATTAATTAATTAATTAATTAATGGTCATTCCTACCAGTGGCCAAAATGATGAAGAGGTCCAGACTTGATTTCCAACTTCCCAAACTGTGATTTAAATAAACTATTTAACCTTCTAAAGTACCTAGGTTGGGCACATATTAATACACCCACAAAAAAATAGAGTAATACAGATTCCCAAAGAAAGCTTACTCTGAGAGAAGGTAGGTGGAAAAGTGATCAGAATAAATGTCATGGTTCCCAGCTTCACATCCCACAAACCTAGTAACCTTCTAGGTGATCCACAAACAGATGAGAAGATTAAGGAACAGGATTCTGGTAGGTAACCTGCCCATTACACTACACATTATCTGTCATTCTCCCTCGTTTTCTTTTTCATTCTCTCTTTCTTCCCTCTCTCTCTCACACACACATGCATACACACATACACACAAAACACTCATATACACAGTCAAATACTGCAATAAAACTGCATTAATTATATCTCATCGACTCTTAACAAACAGAAGTCTGTGCATGCAGTGCGGATACTACATCCAATTTTATGTATTTACATCAGATCATATCTGACTAATGTAATTTCAAGTTGTTTATAGCTGTAAAATTTGTGCTACTATTTACATTGTGTTAAATGTTTAATTCACAAAAGTGATTAGTTTCTCAAAACAGTGCATTAAAACATAAAAGTAATTCTGAAATTAATAGGTAGTTTTGTATAATTTCAACAACACTTAATAGCAAACAAAGAATTAGCAGGTGTATTAGGGTTCTCTAGAGGAACCAATCTGGAACTTATTAGAAAGGAAGAGTGGCTTGCAGTCTGTAGACCATCTAGTCCAACAATGACTATCTACCAAAGGAAAGTTCAATTATCTGGTAGCTGCTCAGTTCACAATGCGGGATGGATGTCTCATCTGGTCTTCATTATATGTCAGAACCCTGAATAAGCAGTCTTTTATGACAGTGAAGGAATGGACTTGCCAGACAAAGTGAACGTAAACAGGTAAAGGCATGCCACCTTCTTCCATGTCCTTTAGACATAAAGCTTCCCGTGCGATGGCTCAGATGGATCTTCTCTCCTCTAAAGATGCAGAATGAAAGTGGGTCTTCCCATTTTTAATGATTTAATTAATAAAAAATCCCTCATAGGTCTACTTGAGCACTTCAGTTTTAGTTAACCACATGTAGGCAAGTTGAGAATAAAAAATAGCCATCATAAGTTCATCCTCTGTTAACTTGACACAATCATATTTCCATATGTATTGCTTAAATTCCAGATGAAAATAATAATCGGTTCATATTATGCCTAACATGATATAACAATCCCATATATAAGTGGAAAGGTTTTATATCTTTATCAAAGTCATAAATACACCTAACATTACATAACTATGCCACATACAATTATAAATGCCCTAAATATGTTTAACCAGGTCATAATTATGACCAATATGAGATAACTATCTCACACATAGCTGACTGGAAACACTTTATGAAATTAGACTAGGTGGCAATGTCCCTTGAAGAATATGCCTTTAGTGTCTCAAATTTAAATATGATAGCTACTCATATTCTCTAATTGATGATAAAGAAAGAGAGAAGAGAAAACACAAATATCTGTATAAACACCTTTTGACAAAATATGACAGAAACACTCAGGTCAGTTATAATCCTCATTTCTGCTCTGCAAGTGCTCACATGGCCTGCACTGGTGTCTATAACTGCCTTCCTCACTGCCCATTCTGTGTTTCTGCCATCCTCAGAAAGTACCTCAGCAGGCCTTGACTCTTCCTGGAGGAGCGACTCACTCTCATTCCAGGAAGGTCTAAGCACTTGATCATCCCGCCTGGGTTAGGCTGTCTTAGTTTCCCACTGACTGTGATCCCAGGAGATGGGGGCACCGAGGGACTCCCTAAAGGATCTCCTGCACTCTAGACAGAATCTTTCTTACCTCCATTGTGGAAAAGCAGCCTCTTTTTCCTATGGTAATCTGGTGCAATCACTCCTCCTAACACTGTTATTCACTTGTTGAAGGCATCAGCAGCCCAAAATGTCAAGCGGGAAGCCTGAGCTTCCAATTCAATGGAATGTTTGTTATGTCTCCTGCCAGGAATGCTCACTCTTCTAGGCCATTAGAAGTTAAGGTCATGGGAACAAGAAGCAATTTTCCTAGTAAGTCGTTAGGGGTGATATTCATTGGAAATATCCCCTTGATTCCTGAACCTATTGATACCCACTACAGGACAAACCATATCTTTCACTAGATAATGATTCAAAGCATATACCTCCTTCTGAAGAACACAGGTCCAGCACTCCAAACTTCTGTCATTTAATCAGTGCTGCAACTGTGTCTTCAAAAGGTCATTCCATCTTTCTATCAGGCCAGCTGCTTTAGCATGGTGGTAAACATGGTAAGGCCAGTGGATTCCACGATAATGACCATTGGCCCACTGTCAAACTTCTCTGGCTGTCAACTGAATTCCTTAATCAGAAGCAATACTATGTGAAATACTACGGCAGTGAGTGGATAAGGCAGTCTATAATTCATGGATGGTGGCTTTGGAAGAAGCATTACGTACAAGAAAGGCAAATCCATAACCAGAATAAATATCTACTCTAGTAAGGACCATGTGTTATCCTTTGCCTGAAGGAAGTGGTACAATGCAGTCAGTCAACCTGCCACCAGGTCACTGGCGGGTCACCACAGAAAATGCTACCATATCTGGGCTTGGCATTGATCTCTGCTAATAGAAAATCTGACACTCAGTGGCAGCTGTATACTGGTCAGCCTCAGTGAGTGGAGGGCCATATTGTCTAGCCCATGCATGACCTCTTTGTCTGCCATCATGGCTGCTTTATAATGTCTAGTCCATGCATGACCTCTTTGTCTTCCATCATGGTTGCTTTGGTACTGGGCCCACTGGGCAATGATGGGAATGGCTAGGAAGAAAGCTGACTGTCCACATATGAACCATCCTATTTACTTGATTGTTCAATGCTTCCTCTTCTGAAGCCAACTTTCAATGAGAATTTGCACGGGAAACAAGTATCTTCACATTCTTTGCCCACTTGGAGAGACCAATCCACATATTTCTTACCCATTTGTCTTCCCCACCAATTTCAGGTATTAAATAAAAACAGAACACAGAAAGTTATAATAACTGGAAACTTAATTCTTTAAGATAGGGTTTGCCTCTGTATCTAAGACAGGCCTCAGGCTTGGAATCCTCCTGCATAAATCTCTCAATTTTGGATTTATAAGCCTTGGCTACTAGTCCTAACTTGGCAAGTGCATATTTTTCTGAGAAAACCATATCAGAGAAATGAGCAAGAAACCCACTAAGTACCATGAGAGATTTTACCACCCAAGTACCCATGGTAATTTCTGGTATCTCTGACAGTTTGTTGCACTGAAGTAAGTCTTTACTGGAGATTCTCCTCTTGCTTGTGTCCATGGTCTCTGTAAGTAGCCCAAATGATCAGCTACTGAATCTTTGGTTCATTTTATAAACTTTAGGAATAAAGTGGAGAAAACACAGAATATCAAAGAGTTATCATTGAGAACTTGCCGGTATTCTAAGCCAGGCATCGGAGCCTTGCATTATGGGGAGAGTGTAATGAATGCCTTCTTTCTTTCTACATTAAATGGGGAGGCTGATCATTAGGTTTCACAGTATGTTTTAATTATGCTAAATATTGTCACACTACCACTCTTTTATTCCTCCATATATAACTAAAAATCACTACTTTGGGTAGCAGTAAAGGCACTTAGGGTATTTCATGAATAATGAAAATTTGAAAAACTGTAGCTTGTGGACTAGAAGGAGTACTCGGGGGGATTCTGCCTAGCATGTGTCCAAGTTTAGAGCAAACAGAGGAATCCCTTACGTTCACTACTGTAAAGATGTGCTGGTCCTCTATATTGTAAAAAAGGATTGGCACGTGCACATTATAAATAGCTCAACATGTAAGCATGGACAATGATTTGTTCTGAGTTAAAGTCCCTAAACACAGATGTCCCAGGAAATGTCCCAAGGTTGCTGCCAGCAGAAATCAACTATACCCAACATTTGAAGGTTTGCCTGGGCCCATCAACACAGAGAATGAGAGGAGAGGGTAAGGCACTACAAAAGAAGCACACACAGTAGCTCAGAAATGTGGCTTACCATCTCTGACCAGAGGCACAAGATTGATTTATTGCCTTTCCATCCCCACCCCTCCCAAACTTTGTAGGCTAGAGGTGAAGTCTAAGACAGCCTTTTAAAAGATATTAATCTGCTGCTTTCCTACAAAACTGGCTTGGCTCTCTGAATGAAGAACTTAGAAGATTCAATTCCATTTCGATTAATTGGCCTTCAAGGCGAAGCTTTGGTATTTGAGTTACAGTGTCTTTAAATTTTCTTACAAAGCTATAAGAAGCATCACCACTCAGATCTATTGCTCTATGGGTCACTTCAATATCAAATTAATGCCTAAAGATGAGGCACTCATGGATGAAAGAGAAAGGTGTGTTGTAGGAGGTCACTTGTTTGTTCCTGGCTGCTCAGCCCCAAAATAATCACACAGAAACCATATTATTTACAATACTGTTTGGTCAATAGCTTAAGCGTATTTCTGGCTAACTCATATCTTAAATTAACCCATCTCCATTAATCTGAATATTGTCACGAGGCTGTGGCTTACCAGGTAAAGTTTGGCGTCTGTGTCCGGGGGTGGGGGGGCTACATGGCTTCTCTCTCTGCCTTCTTTCTCCCAGCATTCAGTTTAGTTTTCCCCACATAGCTAAATTCTGCCCTGCTATAGGTCCAAAGAAGTCCTTTATTAACCAGTGGTATTCACAGCATACAGAGGTGAATCCCACATCAAAGCCTGGAAGAGGGAAAGAAAATTCTACTTCCTCAATCCACCCCAAGTCTCTGATGATGAGAGTGTGTTCTAGGCCAAACTGCTGTGCATGTGGATATGGCCCTGAATGGCACATGTAGGTGCATTGTTCTCCGGGAAAAACAGTGTTGCATTCAGAGTAGGAGCTGAAGACAGCCAGGTATGTGACTCAGCTGCTATGTGGCAGCCAGTAATAGAAACAACTACAATTTGCAACTTTGCACTGTGGATCAACAATCACTGATCCAATGCTGCGGGAATCTCTGTAAGCTTAGACTTTAGATAGAGTGTTTTTTTGGAAATAAATAATTCTTGAGTCATAAATAATCCAAGTATTTTCTGAGGGAGAAAAAATGGATATTTCAAAAACTAAGTATTTGGAGCCTCAGAAGCTAATCAAATTTTTTCCAGGGGCATGACCTTTTGCCAATTTCTTTCCAGTTCTTTTTCTTTTTATTGTTTTTATTGAACTATATATTTTTCCTTACTCCCCTCCCTTTCTTTCCTATCCCCTTCTACCCTCTCCCATGGTCCCCATGCTCCCAATTTACTCAAAATATCTTGTCTTTTTCTACTTACATGTAGATTATATCCATGTATGTCTCCCTCAGGGTCCTCACTGTTGTCGAGGTTCTCTGAGATTGTGATTTGTGGGCTTGTTTTCTTTGCTTTATGTCTAAAAGCCATTGATGAGTGAGTACATATGATATTTGTTCTTCTGGGTCTGGGTTACCTCACTCAATATGATGTTTTCTAGATAAATTCATTTAGCCACAAATTTCAGGATGTTATTATTTTTTCTGCTATGTAGTACTACATTGTGTAAATGTACCACATTTTCCTTNTAAGCGTATTTCTGGCTAACTCATATCTTAAATTAACCCATCTCCATTAATCTGAATATTGTCACGAGGCTGTGGCTTACCAGGTAAAGTTTGGCGTCTGTGTCCGGGGGTGGGGGGGCTACATGGCTTCTCTCTCTGCCTTCTTTCTCCCAGCATTCAGTTTAGTTTTCCCCACATAGCTAAATTCTGCCCTGCTATAGGTCCAAAGAAGTCCTTTATTAACCAGTGGTATTCACAGCATACAGAGGTGAATCCCACATCAAAGCCTGGAAGAGGGAAAGAAAATTCTACTTCCTCAATCCACCCCAAGTCTCTGATGATGAGAGTGTGTTCTAGGCCAAACTGCTGTGCATGTGGATATGGCCCTGAATGGCACATGTAGGTGCATTGTTCTCCGGGAAAAACAGTGTTGCATTCAGAGTAGGAGCTGAAGACAGCCAGGTATGTGACTCAGCTGCTATGTGGCAGCCAGTAATAGAAACAACTACAATTTGCAACTTTGCACTGTGGATCAACAATCACTGATCCAATGCTGCGGGAATCTCTGTAAGCTTAGACTTTAGATAGAGTGTTTTTTTGGAAATAAATAATTCTTGAGTCATAAATAATCCAAGTATTTTCTGAGGGAGAAAAAATGGATATTTCAAAAACTAAGTATTTGGAGCCTCAGAAGCTAATCAAATTTTTTCCAGGGGCATGACCTTTTGCCAATTTCTTTCCAGTTCTTTTTCTTTTTATTGTTTTTATTGAACTATATATTTTTCCTTACTCCCCTCCCTTTCTTTCCTATCCCCTTCTACCCTCTCCCATGGTCCCCATGCTCCCAATTTACTCAAAATATCTTGTCTTTTTCTACTTACATGTAGATTATATCCATGTATGTCTCCCTCAGGGTCCTCACTGTTGTCGAGGTTCTCTGAGATTGTGATTTGTGGGCTTGTTTTCTTTGCTTTATGTCTAAAAGCCATTGATGAGTGAGTACATATGATATTTGTTCTTCTGGGTCTGGGTTACCTCACTCAATATGATGTTTTCTAGATAAATTCATTTAGCCACAAATTTCAGGATGTTATTATTTTTTCTGCTATGTAGTACTACATTGTGTAAATGTACCACATTTTCCTTATCAATTCTCTGTTCAAGGGGCATTAAGGTTGTTTCCAGGTTCTGGCTATGACAAAAATACTGCTATGAACATCATGTCCTTGTGGCACAATTGAGTCCTTTGAGTATATACCCAAAAGAAGTATTCCTGGGTCTTGAGGTAGGTTGTTTCCTAATTTTCTGAGAAATCACCACACTGATATACAAAGGGTATATACCAGTTTGCACTCCCACAAGCAATGCAGAAGTGTTCCCTTTACCTCACATCCTCTCCAGCATAAGTTGTCATCAGTGATTTTTATCTTGGCCAAAGCTGACCAAGATGTTCTTTTTAAAATATTTTTCTATACATATTTATTTATTGGGGAGGGGCTGTATGAGTATACATGTGCCATACTGCAGATGTGGAAGTAAGATAATTGGAAGGAATCAGTTTCTCTCATTTCTATCCTGTGGTCTCTGGGGATTGAATTCAGCTCCTCAGGCTTGGCAGCAAGTGCTTTAATCCACTCAGCCATCTCACCAGCACAGATACAGTCTTGCAAAGACACAAAGAGCAATAATATGCTAGATCCAGTTTCCTCAGCCTGCAAGTCACTTTCTTACTTCTTTTTAACACGACCTCCTAACTCTTCATGCAGTTACGTTCACATTAAACATGATCTATCCTTGGATCCTTGGAGACTGGCAAGAGGTATAAGCCAGAATTTCTTCACTGGAGAGCTGCTCCTTAAGTATTGTTATAGCCTATTACCCCTCCACTTTCACACGCACACACACACACACACACACACCTGATTTTTACCTATAAGATCACATACCAGCTTCAGAATTTAAATAATATGTTACACACGCTTAATGATTACTAAGAGTATATATTTTATTAACAGTTCTTACTTAAAATCCAGGTATTTAGCATTTCCTCTTCTCAAACTCATCTATAGAAATTACCAAATAGTAATTGTATCAAATTTAGATGTCCATATGTAACTGCAGTCAAAGCTTTCCTTTGTTGAATAATTTCTTTATAAGAAAGAAGAAAATTTTTTTCAATATTTTTAAAAATGGGCTCTAGCCTTGAATAGAAAGTTGACGATTAATTCTGAAATACCTTCCTTCATGCCCTTTCTTAAAAGAAAACTTCATAAAGATCATGTTTATTTTCAGCTCTACTAACCCATGTAAAGAAAACAAAGGTACCATTGTCTTCTCAGGCATGAAGTATTCTGAAGTGTTCTAAAACTTTCACTCACTTTCTTAGTTCAGTTTATTTCCCTAGGACAGTGGCTCTACTAACAAAGATGGTAAGTCAATGTGGCATCCATGTTCCTTCTCTGCAGAGGAGCTCCCTGACAAGAGAAGGCAAACATCTAGTGCATGCTATTTCCTCGGATGGACTTGCTCCGTTTTGATGACTGTTGATGTTATAAACACCATGACCAACAGCAACATGGGATGGAACATGTTTATATTCTTCACATATCCTGATATGAGTCCATCACAGGAGGAAATAAGGACAGAAAAAGAAGCAGGGACCTGGAAGCAGAAACTGAAATAGAAACCCCCAAAAGAACACTATGCCCTGTCTTGCTTCCTCTAGTTGACTCAGCTGCTTTTCTAAAATGGTCCTGGTCCATCTACTTGGAAATAGCACTGCCCAGGCATGCTGGACCCTTCTACACCAGTTAGCAGTTAAGAAGATGCCTGAGATCCTGTACCAGAAGATACATCAGAGGGGTGAGTGTGTTCCTGACCTGCTAACAGAAGCCACGGAAAGGGAGCACAAACATTCCTCAACCCCTTAAACTCTCTGGCCATTCTGCAGGGGCTTCTCTCCCAGGCTACTACCTCTCTCTTCCTATCCCATCCCAGCTTGCACTCAGGCTCCCCTTCCCTTCTTCAGGGCCATAATATCCCCCCAACTTAGCCTGTTTTGGGGCTGGGATGGGGTGGTGAGTGCAACTGGGCAGGAGTTCCTATGTTTCTCTAAGCCTGCAGGGAGCAAGCTAGTCCTTTTGTCTGCTAGACCCCTGGCCAGCATGGGGCCCTGATCCTATACCAGAAAATCCATAGGAGGGGTGAGTGTGTTCCTAACCAGCAGCTAGCAGAAGCTGCAGAAAGAGAGCACAAACATTCCTCGACCCCCTAAACTCTCTGGTCATTCTGCAGTGGCTTCTCTCCCAGGCTGCTACCTGAGAGAAGGATAGGGTAGGGTCGAACGTGGGTCCGGGGGGAAGGGAAGATCAGGGCAAAAAGATCCCCCAGCTGAGCCTGTTTGGGGGCTGCGACAGAATGGTGAGTGCAAACAATGGGAGTTCCTTTGTTTCACTAAGCTTGCATACAGCAAGCTAGCCCTTTGGTCTGAAAGGTCCCTGGACTGCAAGGGGCCCTGATCCTATACCAGAAAATCCATACTAGAGCATTTGAGGAAAGAGATGGACAGGCGCCAATGCAAGAATTCCTCCAAAATTCTGAAAAACAACATGATAACACTGGAACACAGCGAACATACAACAGGAAGACTTGAACACCCTAATCCAGAAGAAGTAGAAAAAATAGACATTATAAAAGGGATAGAGTCCCTTAAACAAGATGTGAAAAACTTCCTTAAAGAAATGGATGAGAAGAATAACAAAAAGTTTAAAGAAATGAATAAATTTGTAAAAGATACCCTAGGAAACCAAGAGAAAACAATCAAACAGATACTGGAAACTGTTCAAGACTTGAAAACAGAAATGGAGGCAATGAAGAAAACACAAACCAAGGGC
>LOEQ01004888.1:147516-163727 GCA_001685075.1 Bramus lutescens | reverse complement strand
TCCTAGACCTGGATGGAGGGGGGAGGACCTTGGACTTACCACAGGGCAGGGAACACTGACTGCTCTTTGGACTGGAGATGGAGGGGGAGGAGGATTTGGAGGAGTGGGAGGGAAATCGGAAAAGGGGAGGAGATGGAAATTTTTAGTAAAAAATAATAGAAAGAAAAAAAGGTTATTACCTGACAGACATGCCCAAAGGCCACTCTGAGGGAACAAATTCCTCAGTGAAGTTCCCTATCTCAGATGACTCTAGTTTGTGTCAATTTGATGACTTCCTAGCACAGAAACTGACCTCCAGTTCATGTTTATGTCTGCAGAGGAAGTGGCACTATCGATGAGAAATAACACTTTCAGCAGAAGATATCAACAATTATTGTACTCCACAGACTCAAATCAATTAATACAATATTTTTCAAATCAAGTTTTCACCTAAACATCTCAGTCATGAATTTCCCCAAACCTCCTTCTGCGAAATGTGTAAATAGTTTTATAATTAATACTATAGCAGGTTCACAGAAAGCAATTCTGTGTGGGGGTGTATGGTGAGAAAAGTAGGTCATTTTTTTATATCTACAGAAATAAGCCAGGCCTTGGTGAAAGGTAAGCACTTCTTCACAGGAGCTCAAATCTATCCCTCACTGTGGGCAGGAATACCATCAGGACCCCATTTTTGATGGCATGGACAGGTGCACCCCTATGAATCTTGGTGTGCAGAAGCAATTACAGGATAAACTGGGAGAGGGAACTAACTGCATTGAAAATAGTGACCTCACCAGGCCTTGGAAAATGTTTTAGAGTTCTCTAAACTCAATAAGGCATTATAAGAGAACACTCAAAGAGAAACTACCCCCAAGAGTGAAGCAAGCAGGTACGTTTCTGCTTTTAAAGAGAGGGCACTGGGGTTTGGAATAGAAGTGATTCCACTTCATAATTGTTTTGAAGGAAAGCACAAATCCACTCTCAGGACCTTTCCTCCAGAGCCAGAGTTGTTGAAGCATGAGGTAATGAAGCGTATACATCAACACTAACTGTAGGCTGCCTTAAATAAGGCTCTCTGAAGAGTGTACTGTTACATGTCAGCCCAGCTTCATGGGGCAAGGCAAGAAGAAATGACTCAACCCCTAAAGTTTTGTCACATGTGGCTCTCCAGAGGGGAACATGTGCTGGGCAGAGCAGAGACTGGCTCAGACCTGAATGGTGGAATCACTCCACACATTCCTTCTCCACAGACTTACATAAGCTATTACCGTGATAAAGATTTGGAAATGTGCCCACTTAAATTGAAAATAATGGGCACTTACTTGTTAGTTAGTTTGTTTGCTTGGGTAGAGCTCAAGGTGGAAAACTGAGAGTACCTGAGCAAGTACTCTATCCTAAGTTATACTCAACTGGGGACAAAATGTTCAAACACATGGGCCGGTAGGGAAGCATTTCTCATGCGCAATATATTTACTACCCAAGCAAAACTTGCTCAGTACCTCCTGGTTGTCTTTTAAAATGTCTTTAGTGGATAAATGGATACTATCTTTGATCATTTCTCAGAAGGATTACTCCTGAACATCAGTCACTTATTCAGCACACCATTTTAACAGAGTTGCAGTCAGATATATACAATATATATGAATAAATATATATTCCTGAGGACAATGCCTATCTTAATGCTCAGTTATAGGAAATATAGGTACACTCCTGAAAATCACACAATTAATCATTATCATATCACATCACAACATTATTTATTTTAAAATTCAGTTCATGTTTGAATCATGAGCACAGTTTTATTAAGAAGCAAGTCTCTCTTTCTCTCTCTCTCATGTGTGTGTGTGTGTGTGTGTGTGTGTGTATTGTGTGAGAGAGAGATTGTAGATTTGTGTGCATGGGGAGGTATGATGATATGAATCTTTAGTTACCTATTGGAAAATATACTTGAATTGTCCTTAAATAAATGTCATAAATCAGCTTGCCCTAGCATGAGGAGTTATTTTAATCAGCTATAAAATTAAGCAAAGTTCCACATTTTAGCCATTCATTTCTTACTCTAGTTTTGGATAATTCATCCATGATCCTCTGTGTAGCAAGTTGTTATTGAACTATCTTTGGATCTCCAGCACACATATAATGACATGGAGATTTATGACTATGAAAGCTCAGCCTTAGCATAGGTTTGTCCCACTAACTCTTACAACTTAATTTAACCTGATCCAATTAATCTAAGTTTAATCATGTGGCTCTTTACCTTTCTTCAATCCTGTATGTCTGACTCCCACTGTGTCTTGTTGGCATCTCCACCTTTCTTCTTCCCAGAGCTCTTTCTGTCCCTGGAAGTCCTGCCTAACCTCTTCCTGCCTAGCTATTGGCCACTCCACTCATTATTAAACCAATCAGGAGGCACATTGTCAAATACACATCATCACAGCATAAACAAATATTCCCAAACACCTCTGCTGTTAATGAATATCTTAACTTTTCTGCCATTTGTATGCCCTAGAAAATTGGTCCTGAAAGCTGTTACTCAATTACAATGAAGGAAATAGTTATTGAAAATTCAGCAATCAGAAAAATGGTTGGGTAACAAAATTTCCAACAGATCGAAATGATGAAACATGAGGAAGGAGTAGATCTTCCAACCAATTGGTCCAGAGTTCATTATAGGAAATAAGGCAGAGAAGAGTAAGGGAATGAAGACTGGTCAAGCTGCTGGTTTCTTTGTACATGAAATCTTTGTTCTGTGATTAAATGAAAAAAATATATGTGAAGACAAAGCAGAGTTTCTGAATGAATTCTTTAAAATTTTTGAAATGATTTTCATTGTTATTTCAAATACTTTTATATTTTTATCTTTTTTGCATAAGTCTTATTGGATAAAGCATAGCCACCTAACACTGCAAATATATTGTTATAGTCATATGTTAGAATATGAGAGCTATTTATTTTGTGGGATAAAAGGAGCATTTATCCAAACTCTTTGCTTATTATTTTATTTTTAATTATGTATGCATCTTTCTGTGGGGGCTGCACATGAATACAGGTGCCAGGAGAGGCTAGGAGAGGGTAGTAGGTCACCTGAAACTGGACTTACAGCTATGATCTCCCTGACAGAGATTCTGAGAACCAAAGTGCAGTAAGTACTCTTAATCACTAAGTCGTATCTCCAGCTTCCACATTTATTGCAATTACATATAATTACAAATTGCATTTATCTACAAGCTTAATTTAATTGCTATTATGTATGGATGAATAGCAAATTAAGCCATATTTAAATTTTATATATTAATATTATTTTACAAAGTCAATTAACTAATTTTATAACTATAATTCCCCAAACCTCATGTGTATCAAACTTTAATTTGATGTCACCTGCCTTTGAGAAAAATTATTCCCTTTAGTCTATAATCCACTATTACTTACCCTTTCATATCTATATATCTGCTTATTGTATTATTTCTTTTGCATTTGTTTCTAATTGTTTCTTTAAATGCTATTGCATAGCTGTTCTATTAATTAATAAATGAAGCTATATCTTACTATGTGATACCAATGTGCTTCATATCTACAAAGCATTTTGTACTTGTAAACACACTGGAAAATAGCCTCCTATTTTTAATTAAATGTATAATCAAAATCTGTAAATCTGAGGCCAAAATGATTGAAGAAAGTTTCCAGGTCATAAATGTAATAAACATAGTAGTCAGGCTTGTTTCCCAGGCTCCCTCCTGGGCCCATCTCTAGACTCTTCTTGTTATGAACTCTCTGATGAACTAAGGTTTGAGGACTCTTGCTTATCTTCTTTGGGATCCATTCATTCTCTTTGGCTCTCAGTGCTCCAATGCTTAGTAATGCTGCAATATACAGTCCCTGACTGCCTAGACAAGGCACACATTTCCCCAGCTGCTAAGAGAATTTATAGCTGACAGCTCTCAGCTAAGACCTTATGAGCCTCTCACTGCCTTCAGCTAAAGGAATTACCCAGAGCTATGTCTATCAGCAGTAATCAATCATGTGACCACATTGGGAGGGCTGAAGGACCATCTCAGCTCTAGGGTGACATGTGTGATTTACTGAGGAATTTGCTTAGGTTGCATTGACTTTTAGACCTTCATCTGCCCTGTCTTACATCACTCTTTCAGGGACTTAGACTCCAGATTTCTCTCCATGTGACTCCCTACATGGTAATTCCACAAGAGTCGGTGTTTGGGAGTCAATTCTATAGGAAGAATTTGCAAGATTAAGATGGTGGTCAGACAGTGGTGCTGTAAATGTGGGACCCAAGAGATTTAGGAGGACATGGCTTCATGTCTTGCCATCATTAAAGATCCCAAGGTCCCAAAAGTATCCATTATCAGCACCAATCATACCAAACAATCTGACCAGCTTTCTAACTTGTCCAAGTTCTTTCCTATATATATTTCAAGATATATATTGAGTCCTTAATATCTTTAATTTTATTTTCCAGTCTTAGTTGCTGCAGTTTTCTGTATATACTCTTAACATGACATGTTGTCTACAAAATATCTACCTTTAAAATATTTTGTGAATTTCATGTGTCTACATGTTATCTACATCATTCTAGTCCCTCTTTCTATGTCCAATTCCTTCACTGTACCAACTCCTCTCAGTTTCACATTTTTTTATTTCATATTGTTGCATACATATACACAAATGTATATATGACATACTGAGTCCGTTTAGTGCTGCTCATATATACATGTGTCAAGGACTGCCCACATAGTATTGAATACCCATCTTTGAGCATGTTCCTGTGGAAAATGATTCCCCCTGTCTCATTGACACCTGTAGCTCTTCATCTAGGAGTGAAACCATGTAGAAATTCCTTTGTCCAAATTGGCATTTAACTGGTGTCATTATGTTGGTCTTGGTCAGGCAACTGTGTTGTTGAGGTTTAATTGGGACATTTTCCTTTTCACTTCTGGTGATCACCATATAGCAACAAGTATCCTTGACCTCTGGCTCTTACAGTATTATCACTCTTCTATGATTTTCCCTGAGCCTTTGATATAGGAGCTGCATTTCAGATGTGTCAGTTATGATTAGTCATATCAGAGTCACTTCTTTTCTGAAGTTTGATTAATTGTGGGTCTGTAACAGTCCCCAGATGTTGCAGTAGGAAGCTACTTTGATAAGAGGTGAGAGTTACAATTACCTGTATTATAAGGGTAGTCTTTAGAATACAGTTTAAAATTTAAATTTGGGAATCTTGCAGAGAAAAATCAAAGCTGACTTCAGACATGCCATAATTGACAAACATGTGTTCCCTTGATTACATAATAACATCATATGTCATTATGTTATACAACTATATGTCCTAATAGTCAATAGTTTGAAAGAAGCATCATGATTTGGATCGCAGTTCCCCTACCAACTGATGACTTGCTTTCAAAGAAAGTATATAGTTTTCTTTGGCTAATAGACTTTGACATATGGGATACAACATGTGAATTTCATGGTTAAATGTCTTTTAAGTAGACACCATGATACAAGGCAAGAAGAACACGCTTGTCTATGAACTCAACATTATATTCATTATGCTTCAGGGAATCATTACCCTTTGATCATAGAACAATCTAGAATCACCAGGGAAGAGACGCTCAAAGACAGTTGTTTAGATCAGGTTTGTCTGTGGGGATATCTAGTGGGGATTGTTTGGATTATTTGAAAAGAGATGACCCACCCACCATTGGTGGCACCATTCGCTCAGAAGAGGGAAAGAGTGAAGAAAATCAGAATAAGAATAACTATGCATGTATTATCTCATTCCTCTCTGCTTCCAGACTGTCAATGCACTGTGACAGTCTATCTTCTTTCTCCTTCTTCCTTCATTTCCCTGCCATTATAGACATCTTTTCTGAAACTCTAAGCTCCAATAAATCTTTTTCTCCTAGTTTCTTTTGTCAAAATATTTTATCACAGCAACTGGAACAAAACAAATATAGGATGCAAACTCATGTTTATAGCAGATATCAACTACTGTTTGGAGAAACAGCACTAAACTCTGGATTTGGTGTAACTAAAACTTTGAGAAAGACTTCTAAAGAATCATGTCATGGCAAAGGTTCACTCTTGGACCCATGAAAGAGGGCATTCCTGTTCAACTAACTGTTGTATATCATATCATGGAGACTGAGCTATGATCTTTAATTTAGCACCAAACATTAGCCCAGTGGTTCTCAATCTTTCCAATGCTGAGATACTTTAAGATACTTCCTTATGTTTCTTGACCCCAATCATAAAATTTTTGTTGCTACTTCATAACTGTAAGTTTGTTACTGTTATGAATCATAATATAAAATCTGATATACAACCCCCATGAAAAGTCTATTTGACACCCCCTGAAGGTGTCACCACCCACAGGTTGAAAACCCCTGCTTTAGAGGCTAACTCATATTCTAGTTTCTTGCTATTACCCCTGAATAAGCTATCTTTTCTGATATGCTGTTTTAGTTTAAGGAGGTCAGGAAATTTCAGCAGGTTCTCCTTAACCCTTCCTATCCTAATGGTTTTTATGCTTCAGGCCAACAAATAAACTGAGAATTATGCCAATTATTAAGGAAATATATTTCAATTATATTTTGGAAGAATGTGAACAGATAAAAACTAGTTCTCTGAGCACTTTGAATCACTTCGAGTCTGAGGCAAATTTTTAAGTTCTCCTGTGTTTTGGAACTCAACCTATTGTAGGAGACTGGCATCAGTGCTAATTCTATATGCTACCTCAGCATCATGTGTGTGCTAATGTTGGTACACTAGGAAATGGATGCAAGTATCATTTGGCATTAGGCTGTAGTTACTAAATCACCTACACTGGTGTTTAAAGATCCTCATCCCCCCTTAAACAATGGATTTTATACATGAGAATTGAAAACTGGAGTAAACATTCTCTCTCTCCTCTCTCTTCTTTCCTCTCTTTCTCAACTGTGGTTATCCTTCTCTCTTCATGATGTTCCATTTTTGTTTCTGGTTGGCATAAAGAAAAGCCAATTGTTCCTACACATGTATTATCTCTTGACCCTCTCCATATCCCTTGTTACTGCTATTCTCTATTATTTTCACTTTACCTCTATAATTAAGATCAACTACTTAGCTTCAGTCATTCATTATGGAACCCCACAATATAACATTGTACAACTGCCAGTCTGTGCCTGAAAGTGACTGTCACTGAAGCCCTGGGTAGCCTGAACAGAAACGTGATTCTAGTGAAAGATCAAACCCAGTGACACATCTGGTCTACACAACAATTCCAACATTGCTTTGAGCTTTCTGACTCCTTGCTGAAATGTATGCCAAGGAAGCTAAAGAATACTTCATTTCCTGTAGGCCTTTTACATTCCATTAGCATTTTGGAATCAGCTCCAGAAGACCCAGCCAAGACATTTACTTCTAAGTCATGGTTGAGTGTTCCTCACATTCTGTCTTGATATCTAGTTTTCCCATCTCTTTCCTCCCAGCTCCTGATAATATGTGCTTACAGGTGACAACAATGGACTTATGATATAATCTCTTCCTTCCCAGTCCCAGGAGCATGTTTTTATTCCACAATCAAGAGACTTAACCTTAGTGTTTGGGTTTTAAACAAGGAGTCTCATAGGGTAGACCATAAATGGGACTATTTCAGCTTGGAGATCTTTTCCTTGTTGTATCTCTGTTGAGTTTCCAAATAAGAGTCATTCTGAGTCTGGGAAGTCCTCTTTTGAAACATTCTCATCCTTTCAATTCAATCCATCACCAATGTTTCGTCAGGTTTTCTCTAAACCTGCTGCATAGGATAAGGGCCTCCTTCCAAGTGAACGTGGCGCACTGCTGGCTTTTCAGGCACACTTGAATTGTTATTAGGGTAACTGAGGCATGTTCCCACCCAAATCAGTTGACAGAAGACATGAAATAAATTAGTGCCTTCTTCACCACTATCCACACACATGCTGTCACCACATGCTTCAGCTCATTGAGAAGCAAACCCTTCACCTGTACTTCATTCTTTCTCAACTCCCTCAGTGAAAGAAAGACATGGTAGCCTGACGACTACTCTAGGTTAGAAACCATCACACACTCCACTGGTCTCTGGAGGTGAAGGCCTTTCACCATCAGACTAACTTTGATACAGCCACAAACTCTCAGTTATTGACACAGTGGATTCTCCTGTCTCACTGAGTTCTTGCCTTCCCCCACTCCAAGAATTTAGTGGATAAGCAACAAGAAATAAAGAAAACAGGAAATCTTCTTATCTTGAGATTACCAACTAAATAGAGAAGTAATAGGTCACTATATTGGTTGGTAACTTGAAATGGACAATGTGGGATTTGAGTTTGTGGGAGCATAGAATGTTAACCATGACTTTGTTATATGGTAGCAGTGTGAAGTGTGCCAAAAGACAGTTTTACCTCCAAGTTTAATATAATTTCTCATTGCTGAGGAGACATTTTGACACCTTTGCACTTAGGGACATTCTTTTCCTGCATCCTTCTCACTGCTGTCATACCTAGATTCAAAAAAAAAAAATAACCACTACTGCCGGAATCTATGGATCTTCTACAGTCATCGATTGTAAGCTGTCAAATACAGCCTGTTACAAGCTCTTTTCTGTCATGTACTCCATTCCTGACTGTCACTTTAATGACAGATCCCCCCCCCCGACCATTTATCATTATGATTCATAAAAGTCCTGACAATGCAAGTTCTGGTTTTACTCACTTGTTACCATGGTTTTCCTAAAGAAGAGAATATGAGATCATTTCTGTTGTGGGGGCTATTTACTGAGGACTGTTTTAGAAAATAGAGGGAAAAGTGGGAAGGAAGACATACCAAGAAAGCTGTGTGACCAAATATCCAACTTCTTGAGCAAGAAGTATTCAGTCCCACTTGGGCTTTCTGAACAGTTGTTTGAATTGTAGGGGTGGGAATGTGTAATCATAGCCTCTGGCCTGTAATGTCCCTTTACTTAAATGTAAAAACACTCTGTGATGGCATTCTGGTCTTGTGAAGAGTATCTTTCTAGGCTTTGTTCTGCTTAAGAAATATCTCATTTTCCTCTGCCAGGGAACTCTGTACTAAGGAACTGCATCTGTAGGCATGTTTTCTCAATATCTGAAATTATTTGCTGGCTCCTGCCATAGCAGAAACTGATCTGCCCTCTAACTTTGGCATACCTCATGTTAAATATTATTCTGCACTAGTGTACTGTCCAGCAGGGATGCAGGGCTCGCTCTCCCATGTACTGCAGCATGTGAAGGACAGGGCCAGTTCTTCAGCTCTCCTGATACCAAGGCCCCCTCTCTCGCAGGTAGCCAGGGACAGAGAGGACATTTTCCTTTATCCATACTACCACGTGGCAGGAGGTGATAATGAAAGATGTTGGGCTGACCAGTCCAGCTGGCATCCAGGACCAGGGCTGAATTGACCTACTCCAACATCTTCCTCATCTATAAATAATTAGAGCAAGAGAAGTGTATGAACCTACAGATCTAATACTCCAGGATCTCTACAACACAAAACAAAGACAGGAAGTCTGAGGAAGTACTGGCGAGAGCCCATTATATGACAGGATAGAGGCATTGAAGCAGACTGATGACTCATGGCAAAGAATACTTGCAAATAAAAACAAAGGGACTAAATGGTGAAGCCACACCACAGCTTCTAGGAAGAAATTGTTCTCCTTCGCCCCCTCCCCATGCCTTTTCTTCTTTCTTATTTTGCTTTGGTTTGATTTGTTTGTCTGGTTTGTTTTTTGATTTTTTTTAAATGTTGTTTTCTTTGGGGAGGAGATTGCAAGGTTGGAGGGTAGGTGCACAGGGATGGGGAGAAGGGTAGAATTGGGATACATGATGTGAAAACCACAAATAATCAATAAAAGTTAATTTTTGAAAAATTATACTGTATTAAATTAAGGTAGTTGTAGTAGGAGGAAGCTTGTTCATTTCCCAGTCACCCAGACTCCCAAAATAATCACACAGAAACCGTATTAATTAAATCACTGCTTAATTTATCAGCTATAACTTCTTATTGGCTAGCTTTTACATATTAATTTACCCCACTTCCATTATTTTATATTTTACCAGGAGGCTTGTGGCCTAGCAGCAATGTTTCAGCATGTCTGTCTCTAGCAGCAACTCAATAGCTTCTCTCTTACTGTGTCTCCTTTCTTCCAGCATTCAGCTTAGTTTTCCCAACGTAGCTCTACTCTACTCTATCATAGGACTAAGATAATTTCTTTATTAATCCATGCTATTCACAGCATACAGAGGGGAATCCCACATCCCCTCCCCTTTTCTGTTTAAATAAAAAGGAAGATTTTAACTTTAACAAAGTAAAATTGCTAAAAGCTAAACAGTTATCAAGTAAGAATTATAGTTTCAATATTTATACCAATTTTATTTTTTATTTAACTAAGGAAAACTGTAATTATAACAATCAACTCCATCAAAGACACCAGAAGGAAATAATATTACCTAAGTAAACAGGAAGTGCATTGTAAGCGACTTCCAAAACTCTAGAATTGACAGAGACATCTTGCTTCCTAGACGGTCACCCAAAGTTCTTCTGTATCATGGGCATCCATTTTCATCCTACAGGCCCATAGTAACCATCAGACTTTTCTATGAAGCAGGAAATTTCAAAGGTAGTTCTGCCTATATTGGCAGTTTGTCAGTCACTTCCTTCTGTGTCCTGCAGAATGTCTGGCAGACTCTTTCATGAAGCAGGAACCCGGAAGGACTGTCTCACCTTCTTTAGGTGACTTTAGCAGTCATATTTCCACAGGTCCTGCATGTCCATTTCACATAGCATACCATCAGGCAGTCCAGGCAAGAGCAGTTTCTTGCCCAAATGGCTAACCAACTCCATAAGAAGCCTCTTCAATGCCTGTCATCTTCTTGAAGTAGATTGGTGTTGCCAGGAGCAGGTGTGTCTCATTGTTAGGAAAAGTTCTAAGTTTTTAAAGATATTAAATGCCATATTCTGTAGTCTTTGAAAAGGTTGAAGAATGTTTATCCATCTAAATACATCTCTGTACATCTAGAAATAGATTGATTGTACTGATGTTCGAACTGATGATATCTAATAATAGAATTAACCAGTATTCCTTAATTATACATTACATTTTTAAATGAGCCACACAAACATAATACCTTAATCAAGAGCAGAAATGGACATATGACATAATTGACCTTAAATTTGTATCAATATACCAAGATCCATACCAATTCAAATCTCAATATCAATAAACCAAGATCCATACCAATTCAAATCTCTATGGCATACATCTATATTTACATCGTAATTTAACCCATTTCCATTATTTTAGATTTTACCATGAGGCTCGTGACTTCCTGGCAAGGTTTTAGCATGTCTGTTTCTGGTAGTAGTTCCATAGCTTCTCTCTTACTCTGTCTCCTTTCTTCCAGCGTTCAGTTTAGTTTTCCCTGCCTAGCTCTACTCTGCCCTATTACAGGCCTAATACAGTTTCTTTATTAACCAATGGTATTCACAGCATACGGAGGGGAATTCCACATGAGGTAGTCATCAGTCTGATTACAGGGAAGGCCAATTTAGGCATTCTTTCCACTGTCACTTAGAGTCTTAGCTGGGGTCATCCTTGAGGAATCCTGGGAATCGTTAAGTGATATGTTTCTTGATAGCCCTTTAATGGCTTCCTCAATTGAGGTATCTCTTTCTTTTCTCTCCCTCACTGTCCTTCCCCCTTTTTGAGTACCCCATTCCCTCATGTTCTCCTCCTCTCTTCCCATTTTCCCTCCTTCCCTTCCACTGTCCCTTCTCCCCCTCTCCTAATTTTCTCAGGTGTTCTCTGTTTCCCCTTCCCAGGGGATCTGTGACTCTCTTCAGGTTCTCCTTGTTACCTAGCTTCTCTGGGATCATGGACTATAGGATGGTTACACTTTGCTTTACATCTACTATCCATTTATGAGTGAATACATATCATGTTTGTCTATATGGGTCTGAGTTACCTCACTCAAGATGGTTTGTTTTCTAGTTCAATCCATTGGCATGCAAACTTCAAGATGTCTTTGAATTTTTACCACTGAGTAGTACACCATTGTGTAAATGTAGCACATTTTCTTTATCCATTATTCAGTTGAGGGGCTTCTAGGTTGTTTTCCGGTTCCAGCTACACAAATAATGCTGCTATGAACACAGTTGAGCCATTATCCTTGGGGTATGAGTGAGCATCCTTTGGGTATATGTCTTAATTGTCATTCTAGAACCTTCAACCAGCAACTGATAGAATCAGATACAGACATCTACAGTGCTTCCTGAGACCAGCCCAAGAAGGAGGAACAATAATATGAGCAAAGGAGACAAGATGGTAACACCCACAGAAACAGCTGATCTGAGCTAGTGAGAATCCACTGACTCTGAACTGATAGCTAATGAACCTGCATAGGATCAAATCAGGCCCACTAAATGTGGGGACAATTGTGAGGTGTGTACAGTCTGTGGAGCCACTGGCAGCAGGACCAGGATTTATCCTTAGTGCTCAAACTGGCATGAGCTATGTGCACTTGGTCACACTGTGCATTAGAAAATGAAGAAGACATGAAATTGTGCAAAGAAAAGGTAATGAATTGTAGAAGACAGGGTGGATATGATACCAGGTTTTATGTGTCTCTCTGATGTGTGACTTCTGCTAAGTGTTCTTGTGGAGATCACATTGTAAACAAAACAGAGGGTCAGATCTTTAGCTCAGAAAGGCCTTGCCAACATTAGACTAGAGACAGAACTTGAAGTCAGTGACTGTAAGCCTGTGTTATCTTCCCAGGGCTGAACAACAGCAATGGATTTCAAAGTGGTGGCCTCAGACATAGAGCTTTATTTTCTCATGTTGTATAGTAGGCTAGTGCTTAAACTCAAGGCACAATTCTGTTCCTACTGCAGATTCTAGGATTTAACACCTCTCTGACACTTTGCTTCCCATAATCCTAGCCTGTTCTTTGCCTGGAGTGGCAGTCCTCTGTCTCTACATCTGCCTTTATATAGGATCATTCCTCCATGCAGGCATCTTCCAGTCTTTATATGAACTTATGTTTAGGATGTTAGCCATCGGGTTAAAGCCAAACCTGGCTGTGTCTGCAGTCCACTTCCATTCTGAGGTTGTAATGCATATGTGATAGGAGAGCACCCTGTGTAACCAAGGGTAGACTTGTATGGATATGAAGCTGCAAAGAATGGGACAAGAAAAACTCAAGATTATAGTCAAAATGGGCGGTGGTGACATATGCCATTAATCCCAGCACTCAGCAGAGGCAAGCAGATCTCTAAGCTCGAGACTAGCCTGATCGAAAGAGTGAGTTCCAAGAGAGCAGGCGGTTACACAGAGAAACCTTGTCTAGAAAAAAAAATTATAGTCAACAAAACACTAATAAGACACCTGATGTGGGTTACCCACATTGTAAATGGGTCTGTTTAATGCTGTTTAATAAACAATAGCTTAAGTAAAGCAAGCAAATAAGCCTGTATTCTTAGAAAAGGGCAAAAGACAGGTTTTGTTTTGTTTTATTTTTTTAGTTTAAATTGGTATGACTAAGAACTTTCTTGTTTTTATTCTACCCTAATTTCATGATCCCTTCCTCAGTAGTCTTCTCTCTGGGTAAAGGCACTGACTGTATAAACTAACTGCATGTATCTAACTGTTGTTAGAGAAAGAGCCCAGGTCACAAGTGTGTTTGGATGACCTTTATTCACATCTAATATTGTTAGGAGTGGAACATCACAGCTTCCCTTCTAGCCTCAGCCTACATATCTAAGTATCACTTTTCCTGAAAGAAACTTATAAGGTAGAGCTCTGCATTGGCTCTAACTAATCTGCTTTGCTGAGCTAAATTGCTAAAGATTTAGCATAGAGCTTTGCTGCAATATCCAAACGGTGAAAAATCAGGTGCAGAGCAAATGAGATTAATGTCTCACCCAGCACCATATATTTCCTTTGCTTAATGTGGAATGCAGTATTTCCTCTCCCAGTGAGGCTTCAAAGAATTATCATACTTTAGAGTGAAACTAATTGCCAGAGAGAATGGAAGTTCATTTCCAGAGATGAGATGGCTCCTTAGGCCTGAAAAGGAAGAGAGTCTTTCTTCAATCTTGATTTGCATTTCTGGGGGTGACTAGAGATACTTGAGGATGTATGCACTTCCGGCTGCCCAGCTGCACAGGCAAACCCTTTGTCTTCTGAGGCTGATGTGCTTAGGATATCTGTTCTGCTCAGCTGTCTTGCACCAGAGAACAAAGAAATGTGATTTTTGCTTTGATTTAATGGTGATAATTTTGGTAATGATGATGATGCTAGCTAATAATTACACAATGGTACAAGATGTTGTGTGAGGCACATCATACCAAGACTTTGCTCAGCAAGCCTACATACATACAGATTATATAGCATTAACAGCCTCCCATAAAAGAGGAAACAATCTCAGTGAAGCAATTACTCAGCACATGTACAAAAAAAACACTAAACAAAACATTATCTTCCTCTTTTTATTCTCTGCTTCTTGGTACAAGCAAAGTAGTTTACTTATGCTAGATAGCATTATTTCAGCATAAGAGACGAGCCAAAGGGCAGAGCTAGAATATCACAGTTGGACGTGAATTCTTAAAACCATGTACTCAATACATTCCCTTGTACTTTAATCCTCAGGAATTAAAGGGCAAGAAAAGTGAAGTGACTCCCTCAGGGTCACACAGCCATGTGAAGGAAACATCCAAACTTAGATTTCAACCCTAGATGCCACAGATGATAGTGATCTAATTTTCAATGATGCTATCTTTAAGAACGTTTTAAGAAATTTCTTAACTTTCATATTTGAAAAAAAATTACTAAGTAAACATAACAGGGTCAGGCAGCAATGCAAATAAACAACTCAATATCAGGAGTTTGAAAGCTGAGTCTCTTTTACAGATGTTGTGACTGAAACTCCCGTCCAGAGAACACGTGCCAACAGCATCTCTGGCAGCACTGACCTAGATCTCTACCAGCTCAGACTTCAACATTTCCAGGGAACCATGTAACCACTTGTTGCCACTGGGTGATGCCCATTGGGGACATATTCCCTTTCTTGCAGCACAGGGGAAAATTCACTACAGAAAAGATACATGCAAACACAACATTCCATGTAATCACATGCTTTACAAAAACAGAAATATTTACACTTAAGCTAAAACTCCAAGTGACAAAGTCCTACAAAGGTATAATATCCCTGTGCTCAGTGCAGAAATATCCAAATTTAAATAATTTAATTCTGGTGCCAGGGAACTATTGGTAAGACTTCAATGTTTTCTTTTCCAAAACACACTTAGAAATTTTACTGCCATGGTAGCATTGCTAAAATGGTGGGGCCTTTGAGAACCTTCAGAACAAGCTAAAGCCATGAGAAATTTACAGCTTCATGGGGTTCTATCATAAAAGAATTGGTTCCCTTCTTGTTTCTCTTTGTTCTTACATTTCTCTGCTAGGAACAGCATTCTTTCCTTCTGAAGAAAGCAATCTTCATGATGTTCTCTTGGAAAGAGTGACTCAGATTTCTCCCAACAACAAATCTGGTGGCATCTCAGTCTTGGACTTGATAGCCTCCAGACTTATTATCAAGAACATGTCTTTCTTTATTAATGACATAATCTTTGGTATTCTTTTACAGTATCAAAAAAGATAGTCATGAATTTTAAAAAATTCATTCAGGCAATAGTGTTTGAAAGAATTTTATTTCAAATGAAGGCTTGAATCAATAAGTGAAATGATGCATGATTATTGTGCTAGACTTGTAACCAAAGATTCTAGAGTCTTTGATAACTACTTATTGGTCAGGACCAGGCATAAACTTCCTGGTAAGATGTCAACTCTCTCTTTCCCTAGACATAAGTCAGCACCTGACTCTTGATATTTCCTATGTGTTTCTTTTCCTGCTTAGAGCACAAATTCTTGCCCACAGCCTTTGTAAGCAGATCACTCTGAAGCAGAGGAGCCTTACTTCAAGAGATCACATGTCATGTCATGGCTCCTTTTGAGGCACTATGAGGTGGGCCATAGTAACTCAATCATGTGCCTGCTTCCATAGAATTTGTACACATTGTTCTATGGTGAGATAATGCCTTCTTCCATGCTAATATCCCTGATGTAGGAGAGTCATCTGTCTATGTGTTACTTTCCTTGGTTAATAAAGAAACTGCCTTGGCCTTTTGATAGGCCAGCCCTTAGG
>LOEQ01004888.1:92621-123176 GCA_001685075.1 Bramus lutescens | reverse complement strand
GAGAAGGGGAGGATGGGGAGAGCTTGTGGGGTTGGGATGGTTGGGATAGAGGAAAAAATTTATATATAAAATTATACAGGCATATATAGTGATACACATATATGCACACATTATATGATTAAATAAGATGGAAAATTTATAATAGTTTAATCAGAGACTTTCAAAGAAATCTAATTGTATATTGGTTAGCTTAAGAGTCTATCTTCTTTGTGCTTTCATTCTTCCATCAATTTAAACTGGAATAAAAGATACTGAAAAATAATTATTTAATCTTTCCTATGCAGAGAAAAGACTTGCTAAAGCAATGTCAACGTCTGTGTGTGATCTTTCAGTGTTGTTGGGAGGTATTATTGTTACTGATAAAGCAAGGTATTGCTATGTAGGATGGCCTGGCTTAGTACTTATTGTGTAATCCAGGCAGGCTTTGAGTTTATGGCCATCCTTTTGCGTTAGCATCCCAAACCTTTATCATTTCTATGGCTCTAAGCCCTTTCCTCCAGTTTCTCTTACAGCTTTGGGTAAATAACACAATGAAGAGGAAGCTCTCAGCAGCATACTTGTTCTCAGAGGCTCCAGCAGTGCCCCAAGCATGTTGGTGGCCATGCCACATTATTACTCTTTCATATCAGAGCAGGGAAGGTCAAAAATCAAAGCACAATGGAATTTAGAATTTTGAAAAGATTAAAATGGTAATGAAGAGCTCGAATCAAAACACTCATCTATTCCAGTGTCATACCTTGTCAAAACGTTTTCTATTCACAGCCACAATCTGTGCATATGAACAGTGGAATACTCATCATTCACAGGCACTGTGTTCATAATGTGTGATGCATGGGACTCATTCTACCTGGGATTTACCCAGGTTCATAACCAAGTGGCATTCAGAGCTCACCTTCCCTTGGTGTTTGGCAGCTCCACTCAGAGGCGGAGTCGGCTGAAGGCCTGGATATCTATATACTGCGCCAATGGTTGGTCTGGTGAAAGGTTCTGCTTGAAATTAGGGGCATCTGCAATTGTTTTCATTTCCTTTTGCAACCTTAAAATAGTATTAAATGGTCTTTCACTGTTTTCTCTATGACCCAATGAAATGTGATGAGCACAAGGCCACTGCAGATTTCTAAAACTGAATATGTTTAAAATCCATAATTAAGTTGGCAATTAAAATACACGAAGCATTTTTGTTTAAGCTTATTCAAAATATTAAAAAGAACCCTTGCTCACAATAGTCATCAGTATTTTTTATTAAAATAGGGAAACTCTTAAATCATAGCTTAATTTGCAATTATGAATTCATTTTTTAATGTTGTTAAACATACTTGTTTCTCCTAAAGAGATGCTCACAATTAACTCGAAAATGATTCTGAAGTGCTTCTTAATAAGTCCAAGTCCAAGGTACCTTGACTGCTGTATTCCTTTAAGTGATAATAGTGTAGTCAGCTCTGCACAGGCAATCACAGCTTTGAAAATTCACAAAATACCATAAATTTAATGAACTTCTCATTTAATTTGCATAACTTAAAAAGTCCAGAGTGTGCCTGGAGCAGAATTTGCTAGAACTCTCTCAATTTACATATTGCTCATTGAAGGAATTGGAATGTTGTCAAAGTAACTTTCGAGTCAGTTTGTGAGAGAGAAAGCCCTGGAAGAAGGCACTCAAGACAAATATTTATGTCCTGCTTTGTTATACCCAAGAGAATGAAGTATCATAGGTCGTACCATTTTCCATTAGAAACTGGATATATCCACAGGAAAAATAGTACCTCTAAGTCTTTAACTGAGTATATCCACTGGAAAAATTGTGCCTTTAACTCTTGCACTACGGAGACTCTTGTTTTCTAGTAAAGTGGGATTGGGTGTTGGAAACACCCAATATACATTTTAGTTTACCTGCTTAGGGCCACTGGAGCAAACAGTGAAGGGATTATAGATATAGCAACCAGAGGATCCTCAACTAATCCCTGTTAATTTCTGAACTGTCTACCTGAATCAAGCAGAGCAATTTCAAGAAGAAAAACTGAATTGGCTGGAAGGGCCACATGGGAAAATGTGGTCTTGTAGAAGCCTAGCCAGAATATACATCAGGCAGAGAGAGTGAACAGCTATATCAAATGATGCCTCCAAGGGTTGATTAATCTTGGGGAAAAGAAATAATCATTGGCCTATGAAGTTAAAAGCTGCTGTAATGACAAAGGTATTCTGAGATAAATGGAAGACATGTTAATAGAAGCAGTGTGACTTGAGGCACCACAGATGACTCTGCTTGAAAAGTGCTTTATAATTATATACCATAAATAATATGATCTGAAAGCATCATTTAGTGCAAGGAAGGTCAACAGCTCTTTTAATAGACTTTGGCTATGTAATCTTCAGGTCTTATATTCCAATTTGTGTTGTATTTGACCTCAAATAATTTATGCCCTAATATAGAATGCTATGTACTCTTTGCAAAAAGTAGAGAATATGAAAGCATTAAGGTGGTATAGGTAAAGTTCCATGGGAGTGTTTCAAGAGTGAAAACAGAGACTGCCTGGTGTGGGAGAATTGTCTGTATTCTGTCAATCACGTATTTTAATAAAATGCTGATTGGCCAGGCAGGAAGTATAGGCAGGTCAACCAGACAGGAAGTAGAGGTGGGGCAATGAGGACAGGAGAATGCTGGAAAGGAGGAAGCCCATTCCTCCAAGTCCTGCCCAGACCAGATCACCGAAGAGGCAACATGTGACCTGCCCAGCTGAGAAAGGTACCGAGCTGTGTGCCTAGCATAGATAAGAATAATTGGTTAATATAAGCTACAAGAGATAATAAGAAGACTGAGCTAATGGGCCAAACAGTTTTATAATTTATGGAGATCTCTGTGTGATTTTCTTTGGTGCTTGCTGGTTGTGAGGTACTGGGCAGGATGAAAACCCCAACAAGCTGGCCTTTCATGTTACAACTGCCCGAGAATATGTTTAAAAAAGTGAACCTTTAAGGTGATCCTTAAATGGTTGACAAATTCATACTATGCAGAGAAATAAAGAAATGTATTTTCAAACACACAACACCTTACAGAAACATGTAGAGGTCTTAAAAAATGTGCAGCGTATTTGCTTGGTTTTCCTCGGTGATCATAAGAGTGATTGGAAAGGTGTAGAAAAACATCACACTGGGCAGGAGGATTGTGTTACATTATGGATGGTTTCATGCATATGAGAATTTGGAATTGAGAATAGTCAGTTGAGGAAAACTTGAGTAAGTGCTATTGTCTACATAACTGCCACAAAGAGGCTCATATCCTAAATATTGGCCTGATGTGCATGATGGTGTAGAACATCTAACATTTAAGAGATGTTGCCTAATAAAATGACCTAAGGTTTTTGGTCACTTGTCCTAGGAGATCCTGAAAGCTCAGTCACTTCCTTTTCCTCTCTCTTCCACTTCCTGGCCATGAGGTGAAAGTTTTTGCCACATCATCACCATGATATTGATGTGGGAATTTTTAATATGATGGAAGCTTTCATAGTTCTATTGACCATGATTCAATGACTTGGTCACTGGAATGAAAACTCACAGTTCCCAACTGTGATCAACCTAAAACAGTGGCTTTCATATCATTGTCATAGGGAAATGAATCTTAAAGACAGATTCTCATGGAGTAGACAAGACAGAAATAAATTATATTCAGAATTACAGAAAAGTGGGAAATTAAAGGAAAATGCAAGACATTCCAGAAAGGGGGGATTTCAAGAGAAGAAAGAGCCATTGTACTTCTTTTTCTCAGGTTTTTTATTAAGCTATGGCAGAAATAAGACAACAGTGGTAATTGGTGGGAAAATTGTTGGCTTTCTAGCATATTATTGGCTGAGCCACGAAGAACCCACATACATATAGCATCCAACCAGAGAAATGCCATGTTGTCCGTATGCTATGGCACAATTAGAGGTGACTCAAGGACACCTCCCTTTATTCTCTGCCTCTACTCTTGCTAATTTTTGACTTGAGTGTCTGTTAACTGTCAGTTAATTTTCAACCATTACTTCCCTCCCATCTCTCAGATACATTTCTTTTAATCTCACGCTATGTTTTCATTGCAGTTTTCAGCATGGGCCAGGCTGCTTCATGATTTACAGAGAGCTGGCTCCTGCCACAGCATGTTTCCACCACAGGACAGCCAACCTGTGTTCACAACCATGTGTTCAAACCTCTAGAACAGTGAGCCAAAATGAATCTTCACTCTCTCTGAGCTGACACAGAAATTTGCTACAGTGATGGAAAACTCACTACCAGAAGCCCCTCCTGCTGCTCTCAACCCTTTAGCCATTGCTTGACAAATAGCCAAAGTCCTGATAATCATGATAATGGCAAAATTTCAAAATTATAAAAAATTTTCTATTAGTTCCAATATGGATTTAAGTGATGATGTCTTTCCTGAAACACTATAAGAGTATTAATCAGGAAAAGATAATTATGTCACAGGGACAAGAGAGTTTGATATCAGAAAAATGAATTAGCACTAAACAAAGTAGGTAGAAGGAAGCAAGGATGAGTTTCAAGAGGATTTTAAGCAGAGAGGGTTCTTTCCACAACAAAGTCCAGTAAGAACTCTTTTCACTGGAGGTTCCTTTAGGAATTCACAATATATGAAGAGATCACAGGAGAATCTGGGAGAAATGCAAGAACATTGGCTTTTGGACAAGAAAAATGAGAAACACAGAACATGTGAGCTATGTAAGACATTTAGAAGGCATGCTTACATTCATAGACGCTCATGCATATTTGCATGCATGCATGCACAATACACACACAGAGAGAAAGAGAGAGAGAGAGAGAGAGAGAGAGAGAGAGAGAGAGAGAGAGAGAGATAGTGGTTGAAATAGGAAGAAATGTACTTGGACAGCAACCTTGCAATTCCCTCTTTCATTCTCTTGATGAAGGAAAGTCTCAGCAAAAGGCCCTCTTCACTTTAGAGCAGTGTAATCAACACAAATCTCTCTTTGGATAGGATGGTCTGTGTCTGGGGTGAAGACACAAGGATCTCTTCCCCATTGCGACACCAGCAGCTTGATGTTCTTCCTAGCATCTCAGTTGCCTTATAGTTTGAGAACCATCTCTGGTTCCTGACTACCCCTATTCTTCTTGACTACCCCTAGGCTCTTATCCTCAAAGCATCATTTACCCAAACATTCTGATCTTCCAATTTCCTGCTTATAAAATCATTTTGATCTCACTCTAATTTGGGAAATTTATTATAACTTTCTTAAGATGAATTACTTTGTACCTTTCTTGCACCCTTCACATAAAATATCTTAGTTGGCACTTCTATCCTGACAGGACAAATAGCTCCCAAGAACTGAAGAATACTGTCATCATCCAGGGAACTAGGACAGAGTTCCTCATATAGTGAAAGAATGAAATGAGATGAAAACTAAAGCGAATTCTTATTACCTCTGTGCTGTGTTTCATATTCATAATGAGGATTCACACTAAGCTATCAAATACCAAGCTGTTAGCAACAATAGATTGCAGATGAAGAAACTGAGGAATATTCTACAACTATCTAAGACTACTGGACAAGAAAATAATGGAGTTTCTGTTACCAGATTCCAATGTGATTTTTTTCTAAGTCTATCAAGCTCAGTTCATTCATTTGCCAGTTTTTCTGCTATATCTCAGTCTGATGTGGTATCTGTGGTACAATAGTCAGGAAATGATAGGAGACAAGCAGCCCTGATAACTCATCAGATTCATCCAATTAACCATTTAATTTTCACTCATATTACTTGTCCTCTGTATTTGTCAGATTTTTATTGTTATAAGAAAATATCTAAGAGGACATAACATATTTTTAAAAAGGTTTCTTTAGTTCACAGTTTGAAAGACCGAAATCCAATTTCCAGTTGGCTCATTTGGGTGGCTTCTGGTGAAGACATCACGGTGATGGCCTTGTGATGGTCACAAGTGTGTAAGGCTAGGAAGACAGGGAAGGCACAGAAGCCAGGGTGGGTTTGCTCTTTTGTGAAAATCTAACTGTCCTAACAATCTCAGTGAAGAGCAGAATGGGGTTCTTCTCAGGACAGATATGCTAGTAATCACCACCTACTCTGCCCCATCATTTAAAGATTCCCTCCACTTCTCACACATGCTCAGCCAAAGAAGGCATCACCCTCATCTACTGTCAATGTTTAGATACTGGAGGATATTACAAACAAAGCAGATAAATAAAAAGGGTCTTTACCTAAATATGAGAGTGATGGGAGGACACACCTCTTCACAATCACTTACACAACTGAAGTATAACTTTATGTGAGTGGACATTGAATTATCTCATGCTCCTGGTATGGGGTGGAAACAGACATCAATGTTTAAAATCGGTCTCACAAGCAGGCTTTCTTTTTTAAATGTGGTGCTGATATCTCTTGTACTTAACATTTCTTTATTGATAATATACGTAATTTAGTATGGAGAAGCCATCTTTAGGGGCCAGTGAGGACAGTTTTACATCTGAGCCAAAATTGATTATACTCATTTTGAAGGCAATACACTCATAAGACAATGTAGATAAATTCATATATGGAGGCATGTAATGTATATGTGCAAGTAGGTACTATGTGTATGTATGTGTGGGTGGGTTTAGCAGTAGTAGCAGTAGTAGCAGTAGTAGCAGTAGTAGCTGCAGTAGTGATAGAGTGGTGGTGAATAGCCAATAGTATGCAATGACCACCAAATTCATAAAGCAGTTTGTATATTCTATTATGCAACATAAGCAACCGAATGCATTTTAGTATTTAGGAAAGTGCTATGACAAAGCTAGAGCAGTGAACTTTATACAGCAGTGTAAACAGACAAATCCGTTTACAGTTTTCCACTAAGGAATTGACATGACAAATATTAGATCCCAAAGTCATTTGTTTAGTCAGAGCTCTATTCTCCATTCAGTTCTGGAACTCCTGTTAAGGAGAACTCAGTGACATGTGACTCTCACTCCGAACTTTAGGCTCTGTGTGATATTCCTGGAGTTAATGGTATTCTTGCTAAGGATGAGGTAAACCTAGTAGAACCTGACCTGAGGGCTTGCATGATCCTGGTTCCCTACCATTGTCTTTTCAAATACAATTAGTCACAAATGATAGTGCAGCAACAGAGTGTTTAGTATTCTTTGTGCCTGGAACAAGGTTCCTGCAAATTCAGAGAGAATGAGGAAATCTCGACTATGAAGAAGGCAGACATCAGCATCACCTCTTTTCCTAAAGAGTCTGCTTCAAATTTCCTTGAGTTTGGAGGGTCTCAAACCCACTGTCAGAAAAATCAATGCATATTTTCATTATTGAAATTCATTTAAAATAAATGGAATTGATATCTTTTTCTGTATTACTGATTACATATGACTTTGAATGACTTCAAGACACACTGCTGTGTCATGATCTAGGAAATATTACTCTGTGACTCTCTTGTATCTGTACCATATATCTGGAGAATGATGCATTTTTCATTTTTAAAGAAAGATAAAAATTAACACACACACACACACACATACACACACATAAACACACTTGAGACACATTGGTCTTAGCCAGATCTGTCACTACTAGAATGACAAGACACCTTTAAAAACATTTGTCAGCATTCACCTTTGAGACTGATTACTGTAGGGCTGGAGATCGGCCCTACAGAAAACAAGACAGCATATCCTTGGGTACAAAAACCAGGCCTGAATGGAAGAATATGATGTTTCCATTTGCAAACAAACTCCCATATCACAAACTCTAAAAAATGGACACTTCTGCCAAAAAGAAAGCAAAATACATCATAGAATGTGAACCCGAGGCTATCAGCTGGTCATTTGGGAATTCTTCTGCATGTGGAAAAACAGATAAAGAAAAACACTTCTAAGATAATAGGTAATCAACTCAGGTTATTTTGGAGAGTCAGGATTGCTGCTGCACTCTAGGGGGAGGAACGATTTCTTTCAGATCTAAAGAACAGTCCATACAGATCCAGGAATTTTTGTTGGGGACAGCAAAAGATGGGAAACAGCAGCATTTGTGACCAGTATCAACATCTGACTGAGGACCTCTTCCTCACTTTTCAGAAAAGAAGAAAAACTTGAAGCATTGTGTTATAAAACATCAATCAAAGCCATACCGGCAACAGGCAGACTTTGGCAGTGCAAGCTGGACCTTTTGCTTGGTTAGTGCGCTGATTCACCCAGCTGGGTCTCATTGACGAAACTTAAACTTCCTTTGATTGCTCTGATGGTCACTGAAGCACAGCCTGATGTGCCTCAGCCCACGACTCTCAAATTCTAACTGGATCCAACCAATGTGCTTTTCTGACCCATGTGTTCACAAGACCGGAGAACATGCAGCTTGAGAGCTTCTGGGTTTAATTGATAGGCTAGGAGTTGAGGAGAGCTCCTTCGACATTTCTCCATTTGGAGATATATATATATATATATATATCCCCTCTGCTCTTCTCACTACCTCGGAATCAACGTCCAGAATGAAGAAGCACCAGCGAGGTTCTTCCGGAAGTCAAGTCCGATATGACCTGCTTTTGCCCTACAGTGAGTTACTGTCTACCACACTCATTTCAACCTGGACCTGATCCAGCCTAGAATTCTATGTGCATGTAATTGATGACAGAGCTCAGGCCTCACTGGTTCTGTGTGCCCCTCATTTCAATATACAGCATAGCTTGCCAGCACATTATTGGCACTCAGTAATATATGTTGTGTGCTACAAGACTTCATCCTACTGCCCTGAATAAGAGAAAAAGGAGCTGTTTGGGAGGAATTGCTAATGCTCTACATGGCCCCACGAGCCCTGTCCATCACATCTCCTATTAGTGATCTGCTTTTGTAGGGTTTCAGCCCCTCTGCCTTTGCCCTTTTGAGAACTTACTTGCAGGAGAGCCCAAGTCTGTTGCTACAGCTCAGGTTGCCATGGTAATAGGAAGGTTTGGTTCTCAGGGTCTTTTCTGGAGGCAGTTAGTGGGAAAACCCTGCCTGATGCTGACTCACAGCATCACACTCAATGAGTTTTGAAACCTTCTGAACTTTAGCTTCTTGTTCAGAAGGGTAAAGCAAAGGCACAGAATAACAGAGAAGATCCAGCATTGCCTTGGCCTTCCCAAACAGACACAGTGCCATCTCCTCACTGCTTGGGACACGGCTAACAAGGAAATAGGTTCTGTGGAGACTGAATTTGTTTCACTGAGCTTGTGAGCCAAGACTCCATTCCATCAAGACATTTGTTATTTGAGGATGTATCCTCATTAGTAAAATATAACCAAAATAACACTTAACCTGAGATCTACAGGACTAGTGTTAGGATAAAATACACTGCAAATTAAAGTTTGAAGCCTGCCTTACATTACATAAGTACTAATGAATATCAGTGTTTTTTGTTGAAACTTGAAAATTTGATGTATTCCAGAGACATATGCGAACCTGAAAGCCCCCACATAAATCCCTTGTCCTTGACCCTCTTCCAGTATCTCCATCATCTTCCTACAGCTACAGCGAGTCAACTTGTGAGAAGACAGGTCCTATTCTGATGGGACTTGACAATTATCATCATTCCAGACTCTCAGCTCAGCAACAGCCTCTTCTACATCACGAAGGACTATGTGCTCTGCTGCCGTGGGTCTACCTTCTTGCTTGTTCCTCCTTCAGCCTGAATCATTTCTCTTCAGTAAAGGATACAGTGACTAATTAAAATTCTATTCAGTTATAGAACACCTGAGTGAATCTGCTTTGGGGCATTTCTCTGGACCATTGCTATATTTCAGGTCAGAACTATAGTTGCTCCAGAAAATTAACCTTCCAATACCACATGTGATCATCCTTCTCCCTACCTTGCTGCTTTCTCTGTGACATGATTATCAACCACCAAATCCCTTGTGTGCTGAAGAACATCGAACATAGAACGGTAAGAAGCACATCCATAAAGATTAGGTGAATGTACTAAGAATTAGCTTCACTCTCTCTAACTTAATTCTACCCAAGTAGGGTAGAACTGTGTCCTCTGTTTCAGGAGAATGCACAGATAATCTTCCCAGGGCTGTCTGTGAGCTCCACGGTTGTTATGGAGTTGGACTGTTTCCTTTTTAAGTTCTTTACCTTGGCAGAGCACAAATCTTCAAGGATACTTCGTGGTCTAAGATGCCTGTAGATGCTCCAGACATGAATACATTTCAGGTATGGAAGGCGTGATTAGCATCTAAGTTCCACCTAATTTCCCCACAGTTGCAACTAGCAAGATTGTTGATTATGGTCACATACAGAAACAAGTGAATCTGGGTAAATCTGGCCTTTTAGAGAGCAGAATAAAAGATGGAGCTGTGGAAGAATGGATAACTAATACAGGATGCCAGCCTGTCAATGACTCACGATCTGTTGTTACATTTGCAATGTCTCTTACATATCTCTTTGCATTGGTTTTGGTCTCAAGACTGTGAGACCCTTGAGGACAGATATCATCTATTTAGCTTTAGTGTCAGTATAATCTAGTTTAGTACCTTGGTAACTAGGAGACATTACATTTTCTGAAGTAGTGATTAAAAGAATGAATAAATAATTTAATCAACAAACAAACAGATGTTTGAAATTAAGAGGTACAGCTTGTAAATCCACTTCAGTGGTCTCTTTCTATTTGAGTATTTTTTCAATTATTAAATCTAATATGTATTACCATTTAAAGTTTAACAAATTGCTTAACAGGAGATCTAAGATTATTCTGACATTTCAAATTAGAAAGTTTTTTCCTGGCAAGCATTAGAGGGCCATAAATTTTCATTAGTTGAGTTTGCCTATTACCTAATGCAATAGGGCTTATTTTTCTTTCCAAAGGTTAATTGTGTTTTTCAAATGTCTACTCTTTCCTTAAATCACATTGGGTATAATATTTAAACAGAGTGACCTCATTTCGTTTTCATACTTTGTTAGCGTTTATTCCAATTTTATTATTAAAGTGATTTGAGCATAATATTTTGAAAAGCTAACTCAGTGGCTTTCGAACAATGCTAATTTAAATTTATATTGCAATTCTAAAGATTTTTCAAAGGTATCTATATTATGGCTTCTATAACATAAATAGGTATGTCTAAATGAAACACACAAATACAAATAAAATAGAAGGGAAACAGATTTCTCTGTGTCTTTTAGGTTTAGAAAATAGAAGTTTAGTGTGCTGAATTTTAAATATGTTTTGATTTGAAATTAATAGCTTATTAGGATCTCAGGGTTCTGTCGCTTGTGCCTACTTAATTAGATATGCACTTGGAAATATAACACACTCCATGCATCATTAAGCACTGTAAATAATTAATAGTTGATTATTTTCCCTTTTAAGAAGGACTCATTTATAATTCTGCCTCAACGATAAGACTGACCTTTACGTTAAAATCAAGTTGTATTTCTATTGAGAAAATAGAACTTTGCTTGGAGTGTATAACAAGTGACATCCAGGCTTGATAATCTGTAAAATGTGAAAGGCTGACCAATTACGTATCAGTATTAAGTGAAGAGATCAATAATCATGATAGCAGGAAGCTTCAACTGATGTTTCTTATGGTCTGATCCCTGGGACCTTTTGTTAACCCCTGATTGAATCAATAAAAAAGGCAGACTGTGTGATACATGCTCTCTATGAGCAGGGACACAGAAAGAGTTGCAAGAAGACAAGAAAAGGACTAACTTCTTAACACTGTTGGAGGAGGCTGCTTGTTGGTTCCTTGCTGCTCTGCTAGCTTAGGCCCAAAATAATCACACAGAAACAGTATTATTTAAAATACTGCTTGGCCCATTAGCTCTAGCTTCTTATTGGCTAACTCTTATGTATTAATTTAACCCATTTCTATTAATCTGTGTATCACCATGAGGCTGTGGGTTACTGGGTAAAATTCCCAGTGTCTGTCTCTGGTGGCTCAATGGCTTCTCTCTGACTCTGCCCTTCCCTTTTTCCTCCCAGCATTCACCTTAGTTTTACCTGCCTAGCTAAGTTCTGCCCTGCTATAGGTTCAAAGCAGTTTCTTTATTCAGTAATGGTAATCACAGCATACAGAGGGGACTCCCACATCACCTCCCCTTTTCTGTTTAAATAAAAAGAAAAGTTTTAACATAGCAAAATTACATATAAGAAAACAGGTATCAAACAAGAATTAGACTTACAATATTTATATCTACTTTATCTTTTATCATAACTAAGGAAAACTATAACTATAAATTTTTCAACTCTATCAAAGACTCCAGAAGGATATAATATNTTGGCCCATTAGCTCTAGCTTCTTATTGGCTAACTCTTATGTATTAATTTAACCCATTTCTATTAATCTGTGTATCACCATGAGGCTGTGGGTTACTGGGTAAAATTCCCAGTGTCTGTCTCTGGTGGCTCAATGGCTTCTCTCTGACTCTGCCCTTCCCTTTTTCCTCCCAGCATTCACCTTAGTTTTACCTGCCTAGCTAAGTTCTGCCCTGCTATAGGTTCAAAGCAGTTTCTTTATTCAGTAATGGTAATCACAGCATACAGAGGGGACTCCCACATCACCTCCCCTTTTCTGTTTAAATAAAAAGAAAAGTTTTAACATAGCAAAATTACATATAAGAAAACAGGTATCAAACAAGAATTAGACTTACAATATTTATATCTACTTTATCTTTTATCATAACTAAGGAAAACTATAACTATAAATTTTTCAACTCTATCAAAGACTCCAGAAGGATATAATATTACTTAGGTAAATTGGAAGTACATTGGAAGCAACTTCCAAAACTCTAGAACTGACAGAGACATTTTGTTGTCTGGACAGTCACCCAAAGTTTTTCTGTACCATTGGGGCATACATCTTTAGCCTACTGGCCCATATTATCCAGCAGGCTTTTCCATGAAGGAGGAAATTCCAAAGACAGTTCCACCTATACTGGCAGTTTGTCAGTCACTTTCTTTTGTGTCCTGCAGAATCTCTGGAAGTCTCTTTCATGTAGTAGGTAACCCAAAGGACCATCTCACCTTTTGTCAAGTTTGGCAGTCATTTCTCTGCAGGTCCTACATGTCAAGTTTATCAAGCAGTTTAGGCAAGAGCAGTTTCTTGCCCAAATGGCAACCAACTCCATAAGGAGCCTCTTTGATGACCATCTTCCTCTTGGAGTAGCTTGTGCTGCCAGAAGCAGATGTGTCTCATTGCTATGAAAACACCTAAGTTATCAAAACATTTTAAATGGCATATTCTGAAGGTCTCTGAAAGATTTGAAGAATCCCTGTCTAACTGAAATATATCTCTACATATCTAGAAAAATCTAACATGACTACAAGCTTGACTATCATAGATGAGTATCTATTAATTTATATTTCTTAATTACACATTACATTATTAAATGAGCTACACAAGCACAATACCTTAATCAAGATCAGAAATACATACACATATAACAAAACTGACCTTAAATTTGTCTCAATAAACCAAGATCCATATCAATGAAAATTTTTTATATCTATATCATATCCCCTCTAAGTGTAAACAAACATGTATAGACATTATTTGGGAAAAATGGGCATAGTTGTCTCCATATTTCTTCTCGCTGATTGTTGGGCATAATAATTTGGGGGGGGCTGTTCATGACGACCTTCAGGGTGTTTTGTTCCATCAAATCACACCAGTCTGGAATCAATTCACAGGTTCTCATCCTCTGTGAAAACAAGAGAAGAATCTCTTTTACAAAGCACCATATCTTTAGACCCAAATTTGGGAGTCATGATACCTTTATAATATACATATTGGTTTAACTTAGCAGCCCATACAATGAAATTTCTCTTTATACTTAGCTCATTCACAGTCAAAAAATTTAAAGACAACACAATGATATACATAATCCAGACTCTCTGAGAATTTTCCATTTTTACGTGGTTTATTTTTCTTTACTCCTTTTAATCTATGAGTATCTTTACTCTGTCTCTTTATAGACTTTACCCTATTTATTTTATGACTCTCTATACTCTTTTTTCTTATCTCTTCCAAGCCTACATACATTTATCCAACACTATGGCCCATCTGGATTTGTCTTTATTGCATATCTGTAATTCTTTACTGTCCAGGGACACGTTTTAAAATGCTAAGTGCTTCTTAAAAGTTAAGTTACGCCATTACTATGATATATGTGGTACTTCCTGCTTTCCCTGCCTAGTCCAGCATGGTGGAGCCACTAGTGCCCCCGAGAGCCATGCACACAGCCTATTCTATGGCATGTAGCCAGTCCATGTTGCTATTAAGCAAGCTGCAACAGTCTGCTCACAAAAACCATCCAAATGCTCCTTCTCCCTAAAAAGCCAAAGGTCACACTGGTAGCAAGGCCCAGAAAGACAGCATTTCAAAATGGTTGTGGCTGAATCAGAAAAACCTCTCTTATAGAAGCTGCAGCGTGCCTCCAGAAAACAGCAAGAAGCTGTGTTAAACTCTATATTTTTGTTTCTAGAATTACTTTTCAAGCTTTCTCAGGTTTTATGTGGATTTTAGTACACCATGTTGGCACGCCAATTTGTTGGAGGGAGGCTACCTGTTGGTTCCCGTCTGCCTGGCTAGCTTAGAACTGAAATAATCACACAGAAACTGTATTATTTAAATTACTGCTTAGCCCATTAGCTCTAGCTTTTATTGGCTAACTATTACATATTAATTTAACCCATTTCTATTAATGTGTGTATTGTCACAGGGCTGTGTCTTACCAGGTAAAATTCCCAGCATCTGTCTTTGGTGGCTTTATGGCTTCTCTCTAACTCTGCCCTTCTTCCTCCCAGCATTCAGCTTAGTTTTCTCCACCTAGCTAAGTTCTGCCCTGTTATAGGTTCAAAGTAGTTCCTTTATTCAGTAATGGTAATCACAGCCTACAAAGCGGACTCCCAAATCATAACACCCAGAAAACAAGCATTGGCCATCTGAAATCCCTTCATTACTTTAGTTTTGAGCAGAACTTGGTGATCTTGAAGAGCAGACTCTTAGAGACAGGTCTACAAGTCATCATACTAAAATATTTCTTCATATTAATTTTCCAAGTCAATATTCACCCCAAAGAGACACTTCAGTAAAATGCAGTTTGAGCCAGTATGATTCATAGAGTCATCTCCTAGAGAAAAGACTGAGAAAAGAAGTCATCACTGAAAAGAAGAGTTAATGTCACCATCAACAGAATAATATGTTATGACTCCTGTAAGGCATATTCACTCTTCTCTACCACTGTTCATTAAAAATCACTCACTCAAGCAGATATAACCTCAGTTTGTGTTCTGCAAAATTAAAAAGAGATTATCAATCAATCCTAATTTCCATAAGCATGGTAATCCAAATTTCTGACTTCTGCTTTTTCCTATAAAGAGTTTGCCCATTTCCTTTCAACTAAATCCAAATATGTGCTTTAAGGACCATTATGTACATTGTAGGTGTTAGTGACCTTGGATCCCCTTAACTTAAAACTGTCCTGGAATTGATGTCTAGGGTGGTGAGAAAGCATTCTTATAACTAAATAGAAAACTGGCACATTGTATGACTGTTATCAGATATTCATATCCATAATCTGTTGCCCAGTAATCAAAAAGAAATCATAAAGGAGATGCTAGTCAAGGACCAAAGTTTGATTTATAATTTCTCCAAACTAAGTTGGAAAATAATGGAGTTTCTCTCTACCTCCATTCTTTCTGACTAGTCTCTAAAGGTATATAAAACTATGTGACAAAAGTCAGAAGAAATGTGGAGTTATCTGTAAGATAGTTTACAGTATCCTTGGGTGACCTTCATTATCCCTTTTCTCTACAGCCAGTTTCAAGCACGGAAGTTATGCTATCACAGTTTATGCTGTTACAGACTTGTTTTGTTCAAACTGGAGGCTGAAGAAAGGGACAAGACATTGTCTCAAAGACCTCCTGTGTTCAACGGAGAAAAGAGATACAAAGGTTTATGAGATGGTAAGTGGAAGATCACCATCAGTTCTTGGTCTGCAAGAGTTTGTTGTCCATGGATCTCTCATAGGTGCAAGGTAAAGAAACATGCATGTAAGTGAGGACACCCATACACATGTTTAAATATCTTCAACCTATGAGTCCTGCATGTTTGTTATGAAAACACTAATTCTGCAAATGAAAAATGATTCATAGTCTCCTAGCTGAAGTGAGGAGCAAAAGTGTCACTCTAAGACTGTAGAACACTCCTCTGTCCCTCCAATACCCTAACCAAATCTCTTTTAGCATGGGGTCACTATTACAGTGAGTTCATTATAACCTCTTAATAACCATATAGGACAAATAACAATATTCAAAATGTTTAATATTACAACATGGTAATTAAATATATTAGCAATTTAAAATCCAGGATATATGATATCCTATAGTTTTGGAAGTCACAGAGAAAGAAAATAAGGACTATTAAATAATTACTACAAAATTATGCATATTATATTTCTATTAAAAGGAAAATGCTGAGATAGTTGCATTATAAAGACATGAAATGCAGATTTTGTTTTGGTTTCTTAGAAAGAAATCTTGGCTTGGTCATTCCAGGTATACACTTACCTAGCAATGCTATTTTTGAAACACCATTATAATAGTGCAAAGATTCAAATTCTTGCATATGAAAATTTTAAGTTCCTTAGCTGTGCAGTTAATAGAAATGTCAACTGTGCTTCAGACTCTTCCCCTTCCCTAAGCCCTCAGGACTCATGTCCAGTAGGTGAATTAACCTTATTCATGTCGTGTAAAAACATATAAATTTTAGTGCACTAAAGTAGCTTTCGGGGAGGTATTGACTTCTTTGTGGTTAATTATTTTATGAATAATCTTGATGTTTTGTGCCACAAAATGATTGTTCATGGTGAGTTATAGTTTCAATACATTAATATTTTCACAGATCCTTTCATTGCTGAAAAGTTTAAAGTCAGAATGATCAGGGATCACAGCTGTTGGACTGAAGAGGCTGCCATAGAAGTCAGATCACAGGAACTGTTAAAAAACTGAAGATCTACTTGGTGCAGATGTTTTCACCTTGTGCTAATACAACCCTGAATTTGAATCATAAGTAGAAGTGCAGTTTTAGTTTAATTATGGCTGTACCCAAAATACCTGTAAAGAAAAATAAACAATAAAAGATTTATTTTGTCTTGCAGTTCCAAATGGCTTGCACATGGTCAATTAGCCCCATGTACTAGGGTAAAACATCATGGTGACAGAATGAACAGTAGAGGAGATGTGCTAATGGCAGTGCATATAGGAAACAGAAAGGAAGCAAAGGACCAGGAGTAATATATCCTAAGTATCCAGATCCAGTGACCTACTCCTACTTCTTCTGGGTCAGTTCCACATCCGGCATGTTCCAGAACCCATCACAATAGTATTAATTTCTTGGGACTAAGCCCCAAATACATGAGCTTTTTTTGAAAGATGGTGTGTGTGTGTGTGTGTGTGTGTGTGTGTGTTTACATGTCATGCATTCAAACGGTGGATTCTTCAATCACTCTTTGCTTTCTTTTGAGGCAAGGTCTCTCAATCTCACTGAAATTAAAGCTCATTGATTTGGCAAGACTGGCTGGGCAGTAAGTTCATGGGATTTTCCTGCCTAAAAGGACTCAGAGCTAGGATAAAAGTTACATTTCACCATGCCCATTGGCTGTGTATTGTATTTTGTTTGTTTATACTACTTCTTTGAAATGTTTATGTAAAGTGTTTAGATCATAACCACCTTTCCTCCAAATCCCCTTCCTAGACGTACCCCATTCCTATCTACCCACTCTTATCATTTCTTTTTTACTTAAGTCCATCATGTTCAATTTGTGTGGCCCTTATATTCTTAGATGTGGTGTTGCAAAGATGAGTGGCGAGCTGGCTGCGTACCGCCCAGTTCCTGGCCGCCTGGCTAATCCCCAAAATAATTACACGGAAACTATATTCATGTAAACACTGCCTGGCCCATTAGTTCTAGCCTCTTACTGGCTAACTTTCACATCTTGATTAACCCAAAAAATTATTAGACATATAGTGGTGTACTGACACCCTTACCAGGATGAGTCTAATCTATGTCCTCCTCGGAGAGAAGAGCCATGGCATCTGACCGACTCTGCTTTCTTTCTCCCAGCACTCTGTTCGGTCTACTCTGCCTATCTAAGCTGCTGTCCTATCAAAAGGCCAAGGCAGTTTCTTTATTTGACCAATGAAAGTAACACATAGACAGAAGATACTCCTACATCAACGTGGTGTTTTCCACTGATGCATTGTCAGTTTACCGGAGACTAAACTCTTAGAGAAAACTATTCTTCCTTTCCAAGCTTCTGTTGACCACCAATAGTTCCCTAGCTAGGAGATTTTGTGCTCACCCTCCCTTTCCATGGTGAAATTTGGTTGGGATTGAAGTTGGGTTGCGCAGGTACATCCTATCGTAACTACTGTGAGCTCATATGAACAGCTGTCCTGCTGTGTCCCAAATACTGTATTTCCTTGAAGTCATTAGCTGCCTCTGCCTCTTACATTCTCTGTGCTTCTCCTCCGCAAAGATCTCTGAGGCTTGAGAGTAAACAATGTGGTATAGATGGTCCCATTTAGAGTAGCAACCCAAACTTGAATTCTGAGCATCTAAATCCAGATTCTCATTATTGTATTTCAAGCACCTACTGACTGAGCCACCTTTCTATTCTTGTAGAATATCTAAACAATACCATTCAAACAGCAGTGCTGATAAGGCCATTTGGGTACATCTTTGCAGTGAACATTGAAAAAATTTTGTCCTGAAACCCCAAACTTGAAAGGGATGAGGACAGTAGGTGAACTTAGAAATGACTATTCATCCACCAAAGATCTCCCCCTTTGCAGAATGGTTCTAAGGACTGATAGTAGGCAAAGAGTTCCTGAGTTACAGGTTTGCCTGCTGAAGAATTTGTTTTCTTTTACCTCTTCAAATAGAGACAAACTCTTTTCTGGAGGGAGGAGGGAAGTTGATAAGGAAGTACATGAAACTTACTAGGTTCAGGAAACCCCAGAAACTTATATGATTCACAAGGTCAGTAAGTCACAACATCCAATAATCCCATCCCTAGGGTTAAAAATATACATAAACAAATGCTGAGAGGAAATAGATTCATTGGCAGAACAGCTTGAAAACTGGGCAGGTAGAAGCAGAGATGTAGGGCTCTTGAGTCCTCATCCATGCTGGGTCAGGTCTCAAGGAGATGTAACTGTCTTTGAGTCACATACATTTCTGTATATGACCTCTCCCCTTTGCTCTGCTTCTGTAAGTGGCCCCATTAATATATTTATTGCACAAAGTAGGCTTATATGGAATCATTTCTGATTCTGTTGTTAGCTCTCTATAGACAGAGACCAGACATTTGCTCATATTTCCACAGGAAAAGTCACACAACAGAGGTAATGTAGTGATGAGGATAATCTGCCTCAACCATGGGTAATGAGCAAGCAAGAAGCAAAGCACAAATTCTTCAAAATCTTTGTAAGGTAAAATGTGCCCAAGTGGAAATTAGCTTCTATTCTTAAAAAAAAAATGAATACTTTTCTCTTGGTTCCACCAATGACTTTAAACTTCTGTTAGCCTACTTTCAATCCTAGATCATTAAACTTAAGCTAAAAGTGCCTTGACCTTTGAGTTAAATGTGAGAGGAGCAGTGGAACCCTGGGCAAAAAGGAAGGCCCAAGACGAATCTATTGCATGACTGAACAAATACATTAGTGACACTGAGGTAAGAAATACCTTTGTCCTAGTTTCCGTTCTATCGCTGTGAACTAAAGGAATTTGTGGAGGAGAGTTGGTTTGACTTGCATGTCCTGGTCACGACTGGCTATTGAGAAAACTCAAGGCAGGAACTCTGAAAGGAACCTGGAGGGAGGAACTGAAGCAGAATCCATAGAAGAACACTGCTTATTGGCTTGAGCCTATGGTTTGCTCAGTTTGCTTTGCTATATTCCAGGACCACCTGCACAGGGGTAGCACACCCCACAGTTATCTGGGTCTTTCCACATTAATAGTTAATCAACAAAATGTCCCATGGAATGGCTTCTGGGTTAGTCTGAGGAGGCATTTTGTCAGGTGAGGTTCCCTTTTTCCAGATGGCTATATCTTGTGTCAAATTAAAGCATGCACACACAGAGAGAGAGAGAGAGAGAGAGAGAGAGAGAGAGAGAGCCCAGTCTTGGCTTCTACTTATTACCTAGAAAAGTATTTCAATATGATAGCTTTGAAAATTTGAGAATATATATATATATATATGAGAGAGAGAGGAAGAGAGAATTATTATTCAGCTAATGCTACACTATGAAGCAAAAAATGAACTTCCCTAAACTCAGCAGTGTAAAACTACATTTTTCAATACTTAATTGGGTTGCTGAATAAAGCAAAGGTGTCCTTCCAGTGTTCTCCCATACTCTGTCATTCAGGAGTCTGCCAACTGGCAGGTGGGTGGCGGGAACACTGTCTGTGCACGGTCTCCTGCTAGCTACTGCAGAGGGAATGTTCTCTGACTCACTGTACGCAGCATCTGCTTTCACCTCTATTGACTGAGGCAAGCCGCAGCCTCTCAAGATTCTAAGAGAGGTCGTTAGATGATGTATAAAAGGGCAAAGACCCAGGGAGGAGCAGGAACATGGGGCCAGTTTTGCCATCAACTCTCCAAGACATAAACAAATTGAAATGAAAATTTCAAAAGGATTTATTGTAAGAAATAAACCAGGAAAAGCACTTACTTGTTCTCTGAAGAAATAGAAAGAAAATATGGATCATTTGAGAGTAAAAAATAGTTGAATGGTGAAGTTTTTAGTCAAGACACAAGTGATTAATATGCTGAACACTGACAAGAAAAAGCTAGATATCGTCATGCTATCATGCCTGTGGAAGAACATAGCTCAGTCAGCAGGCAAGCAAAGAAAAAAATGTTAGTAGTTCATAGCAAAAGAAGAAATGCAAATAAATAAAACTGTAGGAGAAATAATTAAAAGCATTACCAACTTCATGTCCCCATCATCCAATGGTGCCCCTGAAAATAAATGACACAAACGGAAATAAATCCTGCCACATGATTCAACACAAGAAAATATTGAATTTTTACATTTATTACTATTTCATTTCGAGGTAGCATCTTGCTTTACATCCAAAGCTGATCTCAAACTCACTATGTAACCAACATTGGCCTCAAGCTTGTGATTCTCCTGCCTCAGTCTATGAATGCTGGATTACATATGTGTGGCAGCAGATCCAATAAAGAACTCATGAAGAAGAAATATTTAGTCATCCTAATTATAATTCACTAACTATCAACAAAAAACAATGAAAAGGAACAGAAAATTAAGACAGTAAAAAACATTTTAGTGTTGAGAATTTTTAATTAAAAGGTCAATTTTAAGATGATAATATTGTATGGAAATCACTAACTAGGAAAACTGGGGCACAAACATGATATAAAAGACTACAGTGAAGTCAAGGAAAATGATGCAAAAATTAAAATAGAATTGATACTTTCAATTTCAGAGCATGGAGCAGAACCAAAAACTAACAATCAGCAATTTCCCATTCTCTTTCGCAAGTTATACTTAGATTGAAGAAGTTCCTGTACATGTTAATTTGAAATTATATGCAAGAATCCTGGCTATTTTTGTATATTTCATGTCACACTAAAATAATAATGTATTATAACAAAAATGTAAAAATCTAGAAAAACTGAATATCAGCTGAAAATTAAAACTATGAATCCTCTCAAAAAATAATTGAGTTGGAAAGAACATATTTTGAATAATTCTGAAAAGCCTATTATAAAGTTCTGTGTCTATTACTAAGAAATGTTCTAATAAAGTAGTAATATATATTTTCAACACTAACACAATGAAGAGAAATTAGTTAAGTGCAATAAAATTATAATTAATGAAAGTCCTTTTAACCAGCCTTAGACAATATCAAAACGATTTTTATTTTCATGGTCATTCAGTGTGGATTTAAGTGCCTATATATGTAGATTAAGTATAAAATGCATAGATATCAGAAAGAATAAACAATTATTTTTGGAGATTTATAAACACTGAATGTATGGAAAATATTCTAGAAATAACAATCATATTATTTAAACGTTATAAGGCCAATTATAAGGCCTTATAACGTTTAAATAATAAAATAACTTCTGCATTACAGCAATAAATATGAAATACTGATATTTTATCGAATATTTTCACAGTCTTCTGTTAGTAAAATTATACACTCGAGGAAAGAAAAGCACAGTGAGGAGGTAGGTATGGCCAGCACTTGGAAAGAGTCATCCCATGCAGCAATCATTTTAAATCTCTTTCTGGTATGTTAGCATTAATGCAGTTGTGTTCATTCACCTTGGTACAGTTCTAGAGCGGTGGTTCTCAATCTTCCTAAGGCTGCAACCCTTTCATACAGTTCCTCCAACCATAAAATTATTTTGTTGCTGCTTCATAACTCTCATTTTGCTATTGTTATCAGTTGTGATCTAAATAGCTGTGTTTTCTGATAGCCTTAAGTGAACCCTATGAAACGGCCTTTCAACCACAAAGAGGACATGGCAAACAGATTGAGACCTGTTGTTCTGGAAGTTATTGAGACAGCTATGCTTGATTACAGGAAGAAACAGGTTGGGAGGATAATTAGGCTTTGCTTGTATGAAATGGATCAGAGGTAAGCACACCTTCAGTTGACACAGAACAAACAAAATTTAAAAATGCTAGAAAGAAGCAAATGGCGAGACTGATTAAAACATGGAAATCAATTTAAATTGAAAGCTTTGGACAATCATATTAAATCCAGCAGTGTTCACATGATAATTTGCCACCGGGATATTAAAATGTGAATGATATAATGTTTCAAGGTATAGTGCCTCATCTCAGAAAAAAAAAGTTCAAAGTTTGAAAAAACGCACACAGCGATTGTGGAGCTATTAACATTCCTGTGCTCAGTGTGTGGGGGAACTACAAAGCACTTCCTGCACAGCTTTCTTTTATACCTGCTGTATACAGCAAGCTAGTCAGTCTATGGGCAGCTTGTGCAAGTGGAGAAAGCATTGGAATCAATTTCCTTCCCCACAACTGGGCAAGATTTATTGGAGAGAACTCACTCTGCAATTATAGCGGCGTGAGCAATTTGGAGGAAAGTAACAAGGTTTCCATAAAGAGAAATGTGGGATATTAATCTACCCCCCAGATCTCTCTGAAAATGAGTAAATAAGCAAGTGGCACAAATCATTTCCCTCCCTTTGGCAAAATTTCAACAGGAAAGCTATTAAATGAATTATCATTAAGGTTTAGAACAACGTTTTATCATGAATAAGAAACTGGGAATTGAAATATGCCCCCGCAAGTAGATTAATCTCTCCTTGGTATTCTGTTTTATTCATCTACTCAAAAATCAATGAATTCCAGCCCACCTGGAAAGTATTGCATGAATGATATAGCTGGGAGTCTATTGCCCTTGATGCACTCACTCAATGCACTCACTCTCACTTACTCTTGTCTTCTTACAAGGACCTGAAATTCTGGCCAACTACACCCAGTGGAAATATGACATACACTGCAAAAATGTATGAAGTTGGGTGGGTATGGAAGCAGGGTGGATTTGGGAGAGCTGAAGGTGCAAAAACTTATTGTACTGAATTCTCAAGGAGCTAATAATATTACTTAATTAAATGGAAGTCAGCGGTATAATACTAGCCTAATATCTGTGAGAACCTTGCTTCAATCTTCAGAAGCACAAAAATGAAAAAAAAATAAAAAGAAATGGTGAGACTAATTATAATACTATTTTATTTAACCTATTAAAATGTTACTGTTTCATTACATAAGAAAAAATAAAAAAAAATACTGATCTTTTTAGTCTCCTTGTTTTTTTGTCTTACATTTGAAGCACACCTCAACAAGGGCAGCCACACTCAGGTGAGTGCACATTATCAAGAGACTAGGCTGTGAAAGAGGCAGCTCCCAGAACTGAGGGGCTGTCAGGCTTCTGCTGCAAGGTTCACTTCCTTGATCTCCAGAGCCAGCCCAACCACAAGACGTTCATCCATTTCTAGATTTCAAACTTCTGGCTTGCACGGAGAACCCTTTCTGTAATGCTGAATGGCTCATAGACATACAGGACTGCATTTCATGCTCATGTGTACAAACAGATACAGATTCAGACAGAGAGCCGTGTTGATGGCCTCTGCTGAAACATTCTTAGCTCATACCTGTGGTCTCAGCAGTTAGCCAACAATCACATTGTTTGATAATCCTTGGTTTTATTTTTAAAGGACAAGGATTCTATATCTATAACTTTATATCTTTATATCTATAACTCCTTGATTCTCTCCTCACTATCTCATTTTCTTGTAGAACATAACTGCTTTTTTAAACTTCTTTTCATATGGATCACATGTGGAAACAACAAGATACCAAAATGTTAGTCCTACTAACAGTTTCATATGTAATGAAGGATGAGATATACCACAAAATATTTTATATTGTAGATCTCAAGGATCATGAAATGCCAAAATGACAGGGATTGATTTCAGCAAAAAGAACTTTGGGAGTTTGGTACATGAGCAAAAGTCTGACTCTTGGTCTCCAGCCTTAAGAAGGAGAGAAAATGCAGCTAAGGAGAAAATCTGCCCTATTTATAAAATGATGTACTCATTTCCAAAGCCAGTAATGGAGGTCGAAATGGACAGCAGCCTTCTTAAGCACAATAGGACTGTGCACCGCCAAGTCATCTGGAGTAATACAGAGAAACAAAAACTTTATTAGTGTAGACTCTGAGAAGTTCAGTTTAATGGAACAAAGACTATCATTAAATGTGTGACCCCGCTGACAGCACAGAGGTCACAGAAATGTTCACAGGGGAATGAACAGCTTGAAACCTGGAAGTGGATGTTCCTCCCTGGTGGGGCTATCCCTGGAGGGCAGGGGAGTGAAGATAATGGCAGAAGTCTGCCAGTTATCCCAAGAAGAAAAGGGCGTCAATCACAGGAGGTGGTCCGGAAAAGGCCAGGAGTTACTGGCTTCTTGGTGAGAAGCAGACCCAGAAAATGTTAGCGCTATGAGAATTAAGACTGTACCTAGGCCACCAGGGCAGAAATAGTTTGCAGTGAGCATGAAGGACCTGAAAGCACAGGTAATGCTCCTCTCTTCTAAGTGATCCATCTGAGAATTTCTTATCATGAAGAAAAAATCACACCCAAGAAAGCAGAATGAGATTCAAAATTATACTTAAACACACAATAAAAATTTGAATTATTAAACACACAATAAAAGTTTGAATTACTAAGTAGCAAGCAGGTCCGGAAAGATGATCCAATGAGTAAAGGGAATTTGCTGCCTAAACACCTGACGTGAAAGGAAAGATTTGATACCTGCAAGTTTCTCTTAGTTCTCCACGTGTGTGAGTTCACAAGCAAACACACACACACACACACAGAGAGAGAGAGAGAGAGAGAGAGAGAGAGAGANACACACACACACACACACAGAGAGAGAGAGAGAGAGAGAGAGAGAGAGAGATATGCACAATGTTTAATTAAAAGAAACAAAAATAGTTAGAAGAAAAGAGCCAACAGGTGCTTGAAAGCAGATCCATATCAGTTAATGACAAGAATAGTTGAACTGTTTCAATATCAATCCATTTTTGAACCAGTGAGAGGCTGCAAGATGTGTCTATTTGCTTATGAGAGCTCAGGGTTTGCTGGACATGAAGAATCAAACATTTTCGGAGGACAGACTGTAGTCAGAATGTTCCATTTATAAACAAAACAATCTTACTTTGTATTTAGGCTGTTTATCAACAGGATATACTCAAAATAAGTAATTTGACAATTTCGTCATCGTACAAATGTCTTAAACTATCCTTTGTGTACAGACTGTATGCTGTTGCTCTGCTTACATTCTATCATAATAAGCATGAAGACAGTGTTTGGCTCTGGGACAATGGCTATGATGCTAAGGAAAAGAAGAAATTGTCCAGCTTCATTATACTTTCATGGAGCCCATTGCATATGCAGTCTGACAGTGACCAAAACACTTTGGAGGTGCCTGATGGTAAGTCACAAATGGAAGCAGTGAAAATACATCTCAGGTATACTGTGTTTAAATTGTATCTTGTCACAGTCAAATAACTCCACCTTAGTTATTTCTTTTTCTAGTAGCAAAAAAAAATTATCACTTAAATCTCCCAAGTTTGAAGGCAAAATCAAGGACTAATACAGGGAAAGCGCAAAATATTCAGAGCAGCACTGTGTGGGGTGGAAATCTGAAAGCAGCTGCGCTGTGGGAAGTGTCTGTAGCTGCACCCAGAAGGAGTCCATACGATAGGGCCGCTCAATAAGACATTAGGAAGCTTACGCGCAAAGATAGCTCAGTGCAGCCACCCTGGAAGCAACACACAAAAGCCAGTCTAAATACAGAATGCAGAACAAAACTCAAGTTTCTAGCATGCCTGCAGCAACTAAAAAAAAAAATGAATTGCATAGACATGATTATCTGCTAGGAAAACATATTTCTAGCTACATCTCTAATACCATTAAAGTGAGAAATGACTAAATAAATGGCATAAATTTAATTCAATTATCTTTTCAGCTAAAATATAAGAAAATGTGTTGAAGGGACTTAAGTTGGCAATAAAAGAATCTAAAGAGAATATGCTCTCTTGTCTCATAACTTTTTTCTTTATTTTTTACACACTTGTACAATGAAACATGATTGAATCAGAGCTCTCATTTCTTCCTCTATCACCCACCATATCTCCTCTGATATGCCCCCTCTTAATTTCATTTTTTTGCGTGTGTGTGTTTGTATATGTGTGTGTTTGTGTATGTATGTTGTTTGATAATCCATTGAGTCCTATTTGTGCTGCCTATATGTCCACGTGGCCAACGTCTGGAGCATGAAGACCTCTCGTAAGGAACATTAAAAAATATTTCTCCCTCCCCTAACACATATTAACTACCTACTAATAAATTGTCAGTAGGGGATGGTGCACATCCTTTATCCCTGGGAGAATTTTGACTGACTTCTTTTAGAAGACGTTTTGCTTGGTTAAGCACAGCTACAATGAATTCATGAGTTCAATAGCCATTTCTTGTCTAAAAGATAGTATTTTTAGAATTTTGGCCCATCTTCTATTCTTTCCTCCTCTTTTTATGTGATGTTTCCTGAGTTTTTATAGGACATAGTTTGATGAAGATATCATGTTTATGGCTGAGCATTCAGTTTAGTTTCTTATTCTTGTCACTTTGACCAGCTATGAATCTTTGCATTTATGGCAGACTACTGAAAGAGAAGCTACTTACCAAGGTTAAGTGTATCCCAGGTCTATGTTATTAACAGACTTTTTTAGAAGGCAATCTGATGATATGACCATGAAGCAAATAACAAAAGACAGTAGCTCCATGCCCTGCAACCAAAGAATGTGATATCTTCAATGATAGAGTATTAACATATAGTTTCAATAAATAACTAGGGATGTTAGCTATGTGGTTCTAGAAACATCTGGAGCCTTTATATCCAATAACTCAAAGATTTTGAACAAAATGAAAGCAGAGGTATAGAATATTTGCTGTAAAATGCTTTAAGCACTGAAAGTGGCAGCATTGCAACAGAAATCAAGGGGTAGGAAGTAGGCATGACCCAAACGAAAGGCATATGAAGAGTCATATGCAAACACACTATCTCACAACACAAATGGGAATAAAACTGGAGATCTTTGCCTCCATCTCCACCTGTTCACACAGATCCTCTCTTCCAAACTTTTTTCCTAACAATTTATCCACTTGTTTTGTCCCTAAATTCCAGGAGACATTGCCTGAGAAGCTGCCAGCTAAACCTGCCAGAGAAGAAAGTTGGCCAGTGAAGCCGGCAGAGAAGTTCCATGTCTTCACTCTCCCTTCGGTCCTCCAAATTGAATCCCCAGCCTCATCTCTAGCTCTGTAGAAAGCTTTCTGTAGGGGCCTCTTCTCACTCTCTGCCACCATTCCCAAGAGACCGAGCAGATGCTGGTAGAACACCCTGCTATCCTTCCTAGACCATCTTCATTCCTAAAAATCAGTTCTTAAAACCCAGAAACACATTGTTCTCAGAACCCCCAGTAGTCAACCTCTATCAAGCAAAACAAACCCATTATGCCCTCCTAAGAACAGAGAGGACAGCAGAAATTAAGGAACAAAATCAAAAAAGCCATTCAACATAAACAGGAACTCCAAGAATTAAAATATTCCCAAACTCCAATGCCCAGAGGTCAGTGTAAAAGCACAATCAATAACAGCTAAGGCAATATGTCCTTAGAGGCCAACAACCTTAGAAACAATAAGTCCTGAGAAAAGTAACACAGCTGAAACACCAGAAAAGACATTAACAGCTGTTATAAATATGGCAGAGCTCCTTAAAGGGGAAAGGAAGGAATCCATTAAGAAGCTGTGAAAATACAAAGAAATATCAGATGATACTAATAAAACTTTCCAAAGCCTGAAAGTGGAAATAGAATAAAGAAAGAAAACCCAAACTGAAGTGAAAAACTTAGGAACTCAAACAGAACCCTCAAAAGTAAGCCTCACAAACAGAATTCAAGAGGTGAAAGGGAGAATCTCAGACAGTGAAGACATGATATAAGAAATGATATCCTGGTCAAAGAAAACGTCTAAAATCCTCAGGTACAAAATATAAAGAAAATCTGGGACACTACATAAGGACCAAATCTAAGAATAATGGGAATAGAGCAGGGAGAAGAAACCCAAGTTAAAGATACAGAACATATTTTCAACAAAATTATAGAAGAAAAATGTCCTTAACCTAAAGAAGGAAGTGCCGATCAAGGAGCAAGAAGCATACGGAACACTGAATAGACTGGATCAGAAAAGAAATTCCCTATGACACATAATAATTAAAACACTATAAGTAGAGAACAAAGAATATTAAAAGCTGTAAGAGGGGAAGAACAAGTAACTTTTAGAGACAGACCTATTAGAAAATCACCTGGCTTCCTAATGGATATTTTTAAAGTCAGAAAGGCCTGGAAAGATGTTCTACAAACTCTAAGACACCACTTATGCCAGCCTAGAATAACTGCAGTAGCTTTCAGTCACAATAGTTGGAGAAAAAAGACATTGCAAAGCAAAACAAAATTTAAGCAGTATTTATCTACAAATTCAGCATTACAGAAGGCCCTAGAAGGAAAACTTCCACCTGAAGAGGTTAATCATACCCAAGAAAATACAAGAAATAAACAATCCCTGACAAGAAAGTCAAAAGAGAGAAAATGAAACCATAAAACCAAAATAACAGGAATCAAAAGCAAATACTGCACATTGATATCTCACAACATCAATGGTCTCAATTTCCTAATAAAAAGACACAGACAAACAGAATGGATGTGAAAATAGATCCATCATTCTGCTGTGCCCAGAAACGCAATTTAAAATTAAAGATGCACATCACTGCAAGGTAGAGGATAGAAAAAGATAATCCAATCAAACAGATCTAAGAATCTAACCATTATAGTACTTTCAATATCTGTCAAAATAGATTCAAACCAAAACTAATCAGAAAAGACAGGGGGCAACACTACACAGTCATCAAAGGAAAAACCACCAAGTAACACTATTACAGATTAAATCATCTATCGACTCTCACACACCAATAGTAGAAGCTTCTACAACCCCATTCTGGTCAACAACAGGTCATCCAGGAAAAAAATTAAACAGAGAAACACTAAAGGTAACTACCATCATATGCCAAAAGGACTGAATAGATATTTACAGAAAATTTCACTCAAACACAAAAGAATAGATCATTTTCTCAGCGCTTCTTGGAACTCCAAAACTGACTAAATACTCAGACCCAAACCAAGTCTCAAGAGATACAAGAAAAATTGAAATAACACTTCACATCCTATCTGATCACCACAGATCTAAGATGGATATCAAAACAACAAAAACAATAGAAAGCTTACAATGTCATGGACACTGAACAATTCACTCTTGAATGAAAAAAATGGATCAAAACGGAAATTAAAAAATGAAACAAATGAAAAAAAGAAAAGTAAAAATATACCCAAACTTTTGGGAGACAGTTAATGCAATTTTAAGATACAAGTTTATAGCTCTAAGTGCTTTTGTTAAACAAAAAACAAACAAACAAAAACCTTGAAGAAATCGATTGTAAGTTAACAGCACACATGAAATCTCAAGAACAAAACAAGAAATCACAGCTAAAGGGATCATACATCAAGAAATAATCAAGCTCAGGGCAAAATCCATAAAATAGAAACAAAACACACACACACACACAAATCAATGCAAAAGAGGTGTTTCTTTGAAAATGTCAATAAGATTGACACAGCATTAACCAAATTAAATGAAAAGATTCAAATTAACAAAATTTGGAGAAGGAAGGGACATAACAACAAACACCAAGAAAATCATAAGCACATACTTTAAGAACCTGTACTCTACAAAATTGGAAAAATTTAAAATAGATGAATAATTTTCTGGATTCACATCACCACCTACTAAAGTTCAGTTGTAGTAATAGGGGGAGCGGGCCCTGCTTTTCGTCCGGCCCAGCTCCCGCA
>LOEQ01004888.1:71118-91049 GCA_001685075.1 Bramus lutescens | reverse complement strand
ACAGAGGTCAATCTACTTCTGCCTCCCAAGTGTTGTGATTAAAGGTGTTTACCCACCTACATCATTCAGTAAAGACCAGATAAGCAATTTAAAAAGAACTATAACACCCAAAGACGTCTACCAAACAAAAAAGTTCAGGTCCAGATAGTATTGGCAGAGAATTCCACCATATTTTAAAGAATAGTTAATGCCCATACTCCACAAATAATTCCACAAATTAGAAACAATGAATTCTATTTATGAGATCACAACTACCCTAATACCTAAACCACATAAAGAGCCCCCCAAAGAAAGAGAATTACAAACCACTTTCGCTTATAAACATAGATGTAAAAATACTCAATAAAATGCTTGCAAACACAATCTAAGAACATATCAAAAGATCATTCATTATGATCAAGTAAGCTTCATCTCAGCGATACAGGGATGATTCAACATAAGCAAACCTACAAATGTAATTCACAAGGTCAATAGACCAAAAGACAAAAACTACATGATCTCATTAGTTGGAGAAAATACCTTTGAAAAGGTCCAATACAACTGAAGAGACTAGGGATACAAGTGTCATACCTCAACAAATAAAGGTAGTTTACAGCAAATCTATAACCAACATCAAATTAAAATCAGATGAGGTTGTCAGCTCTTCATAGCATCAATATAGCTCTTAAAATCTTAGTTAGAGCAAGATGAGGACCAAAGGAGCTCAAGAAGTTACAAATTGGAAAGAAAGAAGCCAAAGGATTTTTATTGGCAGATAATATGATTGTATACAAAAGTGACCTCCCAAAAATCCCTGTAGGAAACTCTCACAGCTGAAAATACTTTTAGCAGTAGATGAATAAAGAATTAACAAATCAGGGAAACACCATTTACAAGAGCTTTAAGTAATATAAAAAATAATCCTGGGGAAACTCTAACCAAGCAAGTAACTTTAAGATACTGAAGAAAAAAATTGAAGAAGATATCAGAAGATGAAAGATGTCTCATTCTTATGGACCAATGGGATTAGTAAAGTAAGAGTGGTCATCTTATCAAAAATAATCTACAAATTCAATGCCATTCCCATCAACAGTAACAATTGATAGAGGGCTATTATCCAAAATACATAAAGAGCTAAAAAACTTGGGTATCAAGAAAACAAATAACCAATTAAAAATGNTATATATAAACAGATAACACTCAAAAGAGGAAACTGAAATGGTTAAGAAGCACTTAAAGAAATGTTAATATCCTTAGTCATCAGGGAAATACAAATCAAAACTACTTTGAGATTTCATCTTACACCAGGAATGACCAAGGTCAAAAAAGCAAATGACAGCTCATGCTGCTGAGACTATCAGAGCAAGGCAAACACCCATCCACTGTTGATCAGCAAGTAAAGTTGTCCTGATACTACGGAAATCAGTGGTTCCTCAGAAAGATGAGAATCATTCTACCTCAAGATCCAGCTATGCCACTCTTGGGCATATATCCAAAGGAGGTTTCATCCTGCTATGAGAAACTTGCTCAATGATGTTTTTTGCTGCTTTATTAGTAATAGCTAGAAATTGGAAACAAGTAAATATGTACATCAATAGAAGAATAAATAAAGAAAATGTGGTAGTTTTATACAATAGAATACCAATCAGTCGTTTAAAAATTGTAATGATGAAATTCACAGGTAAATGGATGGAACTATAAAAAATCATTATGAGTAAAGTCACACTGACCCAGAAAAACAAATCACTATATAATCACCTATATGTGGATGGTATCGCTTAAGTTTTTGATAAGCAAGCTACAATCTGTAGAGCCATAGAAGTACAGATTTAGTGAAGGTGGGGGAGGGCAAATCTCCCTAGGAAGTGGCAATAGAATAAATAGTTTTATATGGACAGGTAGGGTGGGGATCTGGAACGGTAGGATCAAATGGGCAAGCAGAAGAATGATGGATATGAAGGAAGGAATATGGGGAAAGAAAAGTAAATTGATGATTATTTGAGAGATTGTGTGAAAACCTAACATGCTAGTTTTCTAAATTTATATATATATATATATTCATGTATATACATACATAGAATTGAACACATATGTGCATATATATACATAGATATGAACACACTTATATGGCTATATATACATATATATTGCTGAATATATATGTCTGTTCATATCTATATATACATATATATAAAGATTATCTAAATGAAATAGCGGAATAATGGTAGAGACAGGGTCCCAACTGGATATCACTCATTTCCATAAAGCTTCAGTAATGAGAATGGGCTACATCTAATCAAGTTGTTGCCCTCCCCTATATACTCCAGGCTCTTGACAAGGCAATAGTCTGTTCTTCACAAGCTAATGTATGCTATCAAAGAAGAAAGGTAAATATCAAACCAGTTACAAACTTTTACCTATAGTGGTGTTCTGCCTATAAGATATGCTAGTGCAATTATGGCATGAAGCTTATAGGTGGAACCTACCAATATCTGATCTTAGGGTCCATCTTATGAGATGAAACCCATACTTTACACTTCTTGAGGGACAAAGAACCTGAGAAGAGATAACCCCAGGAACCTAGGGGAAAATCAAATCCCACTGTTCAAAAAAAATGTAGCAACAAAATAACTTCCAATGACACCCTGCTACACTCATAGGCTGGTGCCTTGCTCAGTCATCATCACAGAAAGAAGCTTCTTAATGAAAAAGGAACAAACACAGAGACCCACAACTAGACAATATTCAGAGTCTGAAAGACCTCAGAACACTCATCCCTGCAGGTATGTCTTTACCAAATCCCTGCCATTGGGGCTCAGGGGGCTCCAGGGATGAGAGAGAGGAACAAGTGGAAGAGGCTGAGAGGATAGAAGACGCCAAGGGAGCAAGGTCGTCTAAACACAGCAAGGCTGACACACAGATGAACTCACAGGGACCAAGGCAGCATGTACAGAGCCTGCATGGGCCCTGATCAGGTCCTAGAGCTGAAAGGAAAAGTAGACATATGACCCCACCCCTAACCTAAAAGGTATCTGCAACTGATATCCACATGCAAATGAAAAATTAGCTTTCTCCAAGAGAGTCTCATTGGGAAAACAAAGTGCTCTTCAAGATATGCCACATGTCCAGCAGGATATGACCAACAAAAACTGAACTCAGCGGCATCTTTGGAGGTTACTTTCTCATAATGCTGTGGTTTATAGCTTTGTTTTTACTCTCTTTAATGATTTTTTACCTTACAGGTTTTGCATATATATTATGGCTTCTGGTTTTATGTTGGATGGGATATTGAATGTGCTAACACTTGTGTCTCTACATCTATATCTTTTTCTTCTACCTTTTCTAGAGCTCTTTTATTTCTTATTTTTTGTACTAATGCAATTTTATGCATTTTGCCTTTTATTCTTTATTTTATTATTATTTATTAGATGCCTATTATTTTTTCTAATGAGAGAAAGGAAGGGGATGAATTTGGATTGGAGGGATGTAGGGAGGAACTTGGAAGAATAGAGGGAAAAGAAACTGCAATGAAAATATATGAAAAATGTCTATTTTTAACAAAAATATTGAAGGGATATTAAAATAAATATGATATGGAAGAAGACTATATACAGTGGGGGCTGACGATTTAGCAACAATGTATATAGAGGTAAGGTAGAAGAGAGTGTGATTAATATATATATTCCAAAAACAATAATCTTAAAAGTGTTCAATTGTACCACACGGATATGTGCTCAACTATGTTTATAGCCAGAACCTGGAAACAACCTAAATGTCCCTTGATCAAAGAATGTATAAAGAAAATGTAGTACATTTACATAATAGAAAACTACATAGTGGGAAAAAATGACATCTTGAAATTTGCAGGCGAATAGATGGAAATAGAAAGCAACACATTGAGTGAGGCAATACAAACAACTTTCTTGTATTTGTTAAAACATAAACAGAAAAAATCAAACCAAAATTTGAGACTGAAATATATTTTATGTAGTAGTAAGAGATAAAAATATCCAGATTGTAAACAAAATTATTTTCCTTACAAAAAAAAAGGTTTATCTTAGGGGCAAGATACAGATTAGGGGATTGTCTAACAAGCTATCATAAACAATCTTGACAAAATTAGAATATGGAATCCAGTATCAAATAATAAGAAGGCAAAAAAAGATATTGAACAGGAACATAAAATAGCCAATATCAAAACAGGTAAAAGAATTGTAATTATAAATGAATAAAAGTAAAAGAGAAATCAAATTTAAATCACTTTGTAATTTCCTACAAATTCCCAATATTGTATTGACACCAAGGTTGGAAAAGAATCAATGAAACAAAACAGAGATTTTAAGTTGACCATGCAAGTCCGATTGAATTTTAACAAAGGGGCAAACTCAATTCATTAAAGAAACTATAGATTTCTTCTCAACAAATTGTGTCCAAAAATTGGACTTGTTCATCTTCAAAAACATAATTCAGAGTTCATTCATTGTAACTTGAATTTGGACAAAGTCCCAGCTCTTATCAGTCCCAGCAAGCTAAGAGTAGATACTTTCATAATACACTAAACAGAATCACAGTGAAAATCAAGAAAGAAGATTTAACCAACCCATTGAGAAGATGAACAGATAAAAGGGGTCCAATGACCCTGATGAAATCTTGGGTTGCTAATAAGAGCTTGGAGTTTGAATAGGGAAAGAAATGGGGCGAGAGAGGGAGAAGTTTCCATGTTTAAGCAGCTGTGGTCACAGATGATACCTTCCGTCAACATCTCTATACTAACTCTTGTAAGTCAGTCCCATAAATTGCTAGTAAATTAACTTATGTTATTTCCTGAGGGGATCAACCTGATTCTTTCAAAATTGTTAGCTCTAAGGCATAGTCTCTCCATCATAGATAATTTGATAATCCTTGGTACCTACAGCTTTGGGGCTATGAGTATCTTTGGCCTTCAGCCTTTAAGAAAGTTAATGTGGGAGGGGTTGAAACACATTACTGATTATCATGCCAATTCCAAGGACTTTGAGCCAAGGTAAAAGAGACAGACCCAAAATGAAAGCAAAAATGATAGGATTTTATCCTGCTATTGATCAAATTATGGGTACAACTAAGTAGCTTGTACCTTTTAACTAGCTTCCAAAATTTAGGCATCATTATCTTATATAACAAATTTTCATCTAATTGAGAAATGAAAAGATATAAAATTCATAGATTAAAACTTGGATATATCTTCATGATACGCCGTTAGGCAACAGTCGAGAAAAGAAATCATCAGAAAACAGGACTGCATCAAAATGCAGAAAAATGCTCTCTTAAGGACATGGTTATAAGAGTTAAACATTAAACCAGAGGCACTGAGGGTCCCAACAAAGGAGCAGTGAGAATTCAATGAACTCTCACATTTAGATAGTTCTTACAAATGAAATTAGAAAAAAAAGGAAAACCTTCAGAGCTGATTTATGCTATAGTTCAACCGTATTCAACAGATATGTATGGAACATTCCTTCCCAAGTAAGATAAGGAACCAACATTCTTCTTAGAAGTGTATGGAACTTATCTAAAATTGATTGTGTTGTAGGTGACAAAGAAAGTGTGAACAAGCAGAGAAAAAAAATGGAGGAATTCTCTGCAACTTGCCAGACCACAGTGGAACAAAACAAGAACTCGTCACGGGTAACTGATGAAAATACAAAAATATTTAGAGACAATCAATATACTTCTGAATCAACACTCAGCCATTGAAGAAATTTTGAAAAAAATTAAAAATTCCAAAATGAGAACACAGATTACTCATACCTGTAGACTACAACAAAGGCAGCCTCAAGATGAAAATTTAAAGCTATAGCACTCATAATTTAAAAACCAATAACCAAGGTATTAAATAAATAAATAAATAAATGATAGACTCCAAGATTCTTGAATAACAAAAAGAAACCAAACCTGAATAGAGAGAGTAAGAATATTGGGCAATAAATGAATGAATTAGACACCAAAATGACAGTGTATAAAATTCATTGAACAAATAGTTGGTTCTTTGACGTGATTAACAAGATGGACAAATACTTAGCCTAATTAACAAAATAAAAAAGAAAAATCACAAATTAATAAGATTAAGAATGAATGAGGTACAGTCACAATAAACTCCAGTGAAATCCAGGAGATTGTTAGGATATGCAAGACCAGGAAAACTGAAAAGAAATGGATCAATTTCTAAATGCATATATCCTACCAACATTAAAGCCAGATAATACAGTAAATTCAAACAAATCCATAACAAAATACAAAACTGAAAAAGTAAAAATTTTTCCACAAAGAAAATCTCAGAGTGAGATCAATTCTACTAAAGTTTAAAGGGAAATTTTAGCTCAGGATGTCTATACCTATTTCACAAAGTAAAAAGGAAGGAATGCTACCAAATTTATTATAAAAAGCTGCTATTATGCTAATGCCAGCATCCAATAAGGGTACAATACCAATAAAAGAAAACTACATACAAATTTTCCTATTGAACATTAATGGAAACTATCTCAGCAGAATAGTGAATTCAGGAACACATGAAGGAGATAACACAAAGGGGAACACATTTCTAGAGCTATAATCCTGGCCAAGAGCTGGCGGCTGGCAAACTCATAGACCCATGGGAACCTCACTACTCTTGTTTTGCAGAATGGGCATTAAGTCAAACTGTCTAATAATAATCATATTTGTACTCATAGATTAAGGAAATGCTCAGCTTTATCAGAGATGCTTCTTCTTACAGCAAGCTGTAGTTAATGCAAAGAGGTTTATAACTAGTCAAAAAGCTTATTATCTGTATGTTGGCCATTTGTGAATCTTGGTATTAATTATGCATTGCCCAAGGAATTCTCCGTGGATTGAAGGATGCCCTAATGCATAGCTATATGAATAAGAACTTAACAGGTAGTTTATTGCTATGCCACTCAGCAAAACAATAGGTTCTCCCATATATATATACATATATATATGTATATATATATACATACATATATATATATATATGCAGGTTGCCACAGTTTTTTCCCAGTTGATGGTAATAGGCATGAGTTTTATCTTGTGGAGTGGGCTTTAAATCCAAACTAAATACTGTCCCTGAAAACTCCTATAGTTTATAACTTCATTTGACAAAGTAGAAGAATATAAAACACATGCTCAAACACATACACACCAAAACAGCAAACCATCAGAAGCCTTCCTATATACTAAGAAACATGCTGAGAGAGAAACCATGGAAACAATCCCACTTACCCTAGCATCAAAATAAAATATGTTTGGATAAAGGTAACTGAGAAAGTAAAAGACTTATACAAAGGAAAGTTTAAGACATTGAAGAAAGAAACTAAGAGGACACCAGAAGATGGAAAGACATCTATCTAGTATTCATACCTGGTTCTAGAAATGTATTCAGTCTCCTGAGGTAAATGAGTTCATGAATCTAGAAAAGTATATGCTACTGACACTTTGCTAGATCAACATATTTTCTTACTGTATTCTGAACGTTATCCTTATACCCACAGGCAAATGAAACTCTTACCCCCGTCAAAGAAGTCTCTCTTTACAGAAAACGAAGACCATCACAGACAACCAAAACTCAACACAATGCAGAGATGCACAGATCCTGGGTAATTCAGCCCCAACGGATAAAGCTACATCACAGTCCCTACATGACAGAAGAGGGGAAGAAAGATTTTAAGAACCAAAATACCAGGAAGTCTACTGTGAAATCCTCTTCCAAAAATGTGGGCATAAACCAGAATTTAGAGCAATAACATTGGATATGTTAATATGGAAGGGAAAGAATTTCATGGGATTTTACCCATAGACAGAGAAGTAAGAGGAACTACTGACTTCTAGGAAATGGAGAATTATCCTCTCCTAGGTTGAGTCCCCTTACTGATTATTCAATACAAATTGGTCAGCCTTGAAACCCTATAGAACAAATGGCAAAACCAATTCAGAAGGTTGTGTTTACATATTCATGCATGCTCATAAATATATACATATGTATACATATGTATGTAACAATAATAATCTATTTGAGAGTGGGATTATGGGAGGAACGAAATGCAGGTTAGAGAAGGGGTAAAGCAATGCAATTCTATTTTAATTAAATGCATTTTAAAACAAAGGATAACCAAGCTGCAATCCAAATTCCACAGAAGCTAGGTAAAAAGGGATAAAAAGGTTTTCTGAGCTTTACTGTATTTAGTTTTGAGTGTTTCCAGCTTATTAACTGCTCTTGAAAATAAATGCTTCTTAGATGCAGAAGTAAAGTTATATCTTCACCAGATACAACAGAGCAGTCCCATGAATGGCAGATGACTAAGCACTTGTACAGGCCCTGCAAACTGATTATGATAGAAAACAGCATAACCTTGTGGCTGTACAATGATGTTCCTGCCAGAAAACTGTAAGAGATAAATCTTAAACAATAGCATGGTGTTAAAGCAATTTCTAAACCTATCATACTACATAGCAACTACCATGGACTTTTATAGCTTTGCTCCAGGAAAGACAGTGTATCTGAAATAGGAAGTGAAATTGTAGTCCCAAGATGACAGAGTATAAGTTAATGCAGATTCTCAATAAATTTGACTTCCTGCTCAGGTCAGCATGAAAGCTAAAGGGGGATAAAAGGAAAATAATCCATGTGTACAGTATAGGGAATTTTGTTGGCTAACATCTGTATTTATCCCATGGTCATAACATTTTTTCACAACTGTTATTCTTTGATTGGAGAATACTAGTCTTTCCTCTCCTTTCCATAGTAAGGTCTGTGATGGAGCTAGTGTGTGGATTTGTGGAGACTCCAGGGTCAAGTAGACTTCATAAACAATGCTTAGAAAATTCCATACTTCATTCTTCACTGGCATATATTCTAATACATCTTCAGGCTACTCTATACTTATGAATGGATTTAGTAACAATGCAAACATAAGTATAGTCATATATGTCCTGGACAAGCTTGCATCTTACTCGGGCTTTTGGTCTGAAGGCAGCAGTGGGTGGTAAACTTATCTTGACAGGATATCCTGTAAGTGAAAAATGCACATGGAAGTCAGATCTTGGAGCAAAATAAGTGTTGTTTTCTTAGGTACTGGGGCTCATTTTGCCTGTGAGAAAGGCAAAAGTTATAGTACAAGTTATAAAGAGATCAGATGTCAGGCTGCAGAGATGGCTCAGCGGTTAAGAGCATTGCCTGCTCTTCCAAAGGTCCTGACTGAGTTCAATTCCCAGCAACCATATGGTGGCTCACAACCATCTAAAATGAGGTCTGGTGCCCTCTTCTGGCCTACAGGCATACACGCAGATGAAATATTGTATACATAATAAATAGATAAATATAAAAAAGAGATCAGATGTCTGAATTTCAAAATCAAAAGAATTTGATTTCTCACTGTTCACTCCCAAGTCTCCATTAATAGTTTTGCATAACTATAATTGCATGCAATTTTCAGGTGCATTTTTTCTGGTAACTGCAAGAACTGTATATTTTATTCCAATGTCTCAGATGTCCTAATTGTGATCTACAATCTGACCTTGTAGTTTCGCGCATTAGCTTCAGAGTTATCATCCCAAGCCATAATTTTGTAGTCATCATTGTGCTCCAGGGTAGTTCCCAGATGGCATATTAAAATCTTGACTCTGGTAAGCATGTCACACTAGCCAGCCACACATTTTAATATCAATAACTTGACACCCTGCCGATGATGCTGAATACAAGGTCTTGTTTCCCTCCAGAAAGGAGATCATTAACAGCACCCAACAACATGTGACATTGTCACAGTCCTCTTCAAATCTCCTGTCGAGGCTCTCGTTACCCTCCCTGATGCCAGACTGTGGCGAGACCTGTAAGGACAAAGAAGGGGTAATTTGGGAATATTTGGGACCTAACAGCCATTCAAGACTTTCTTGCCAAAATTGTAAATGAAGAGCTAATGCCAATTATTAGCAATATCCAAAGCATCTGGGGTGATTTTTCAATTCAAGAAATTGAAAAAGGACCAATATAACAAAAGTTAAACAAACATGAACAGGAAAATAATAAATTTAAGTGTAAATACTTATGAAATAATAAACCAATAAAATAATGAAAGTTAGGTTGTCTGAAAGATTATTTTTAAGAACTCATTTAGATATAGTCATAAATATAAAACATCAATAAAATGATAAGTACAGATATAATAATTAAACTCATAAAGTTACATGAGAACCAATCTCCATAATCATTTCAAAATGTAACGATATGTATAAATGTTGCAGGAAAAATAAATTATCTATTCTAAATATATAGAAATAGATAATTTAATAGGAAATTAAAATAGTTAAATTTAAGTTTTAGAAGACTGCTTTAAATAAATATACAAAGATAAAGATGCTTTCAAAAATGTTGGAAGGAACTGATAAAAATTAGAAATGGAATGAAACCCAACTTATTTAGTCAGGTAAGAGGGAATGGATAACAATTTTACTCTCTTTGAAGAATTTATTTTTTTAAGAAAACAAACTATCTTTTTTCATTATACATACCAGTCCAAATTCCCACTCTGTCCCCTCCTCCCATTCCCTCCACACACCCTCCCACCCCACCCCCATCCACTCCTCAGAGAGGGTAAGGCACATTGCTTTGGGAAGGTCCAAGGCCCTCCCTATTATATCTAGGCTGAGCAAGGTATAAATCCAAAGAGAACAGGTTCCCAAAAAGCTAGAACATGCAGTAAAGATAAAACCTGGTGCCACTGCCAGTGGCCCCTCAGTCTGCCCCAGCCATACAACTGTTAATCACATTCAGAAGAACTATTTTGAGCCTATGCTTGTTTCTTCCCAATCTGGCTGGAGTTGGTGAGCTTCCATTAGCTCAGGTAAACTGTTTCAGTGGGTGTACTGATCATGGTCTTGACCTCTTTGCCCATATTCTCATTCCTCCCACTCTTCAACTGGACTTTGGGAGCTCAGTCCTGTGCTCTGATGCAGGTTTCTGCCTCTATTTCCATCAGTTACTGGATGAAGGTTCTATGGTGATATTAAGATATTCATCAGTCTAACTACAGGGCAAGTCCAGTTCAGACCCATCTCCTCTATTGCTTAAATAGAGGTTTTAGCTAGGGTCATCTTTGTGGATTCCTAGAAATTTCTCTAGAGCCAGGTTTCTTGCTAACTCTATAATGGTTCCCTCAATCAAGACATCTCTTTCCTTGCTCTCAGCTCTGTCTTTCCTCCATCTCAATTGTCCCATTCCCTCAAGTTCTCCTCACCCCTCCCCTTCCACTCTCCCTTCTCCCCATACCCCCATGCTCCCAATTTTGTCAGGCAATCTTGTCTATTTCAGCTTTCAAGGTATATATATGTTTTTCTATGGGTTCACCTTAGTACTTAACTTCTCTAGAATTATGAACTATAGTCTTAATATCCTTTGTTTATAGCTAATATCCACTTATGGGTGAATACATGCCATATTCTTCTTTTTGGCTTTGAGTTACCCCACTCAGGATAGTGAGTTTCATCCATTTGCATGCAGAATTCAAGATGTCATTTTTGTTGTTGTTGTTTATTTTGTTTTGTTTTGTTTTGTTTTACCACTGAGTAGTACTCTAATGTGTAAATGTTCCACATTTTCTTTATCCTTCTTTGGTTGAGGGGCATCTAGGTTGTTTCCAGGTTCTGACTATTACAAATAAAGCTGCTATAAGCATAGTTGAACAAATTCCTTTGTAGTATGATTAAGTATCTTTTGGGTGTATGCTCAAGAGTAGTATTGTTGCATCCTGAAGTAGGTTGATTCCCAATTTTCTGAGAAACTGCCATACTGGTTTCCAAAGTGGTTATACAAGTTTGCATTTCCACCATTAATGGATGAGTGTTCCCCTTACTCCTCTCCAGCATAAGCTATTATTGGTGTTTTTAATCTTAGCCATTCTGACAGGTGTAAGATGGTATCTCAGAGTTGTTTTGACCTGCATTTCCCTGATGGCTAACCCTAGTAGCACAGACACTGAGAAAAACAATAAATGGGACCTCCTGAAACTGAGAGGCTTCTGGAAAGCAAAGGACACTGTCAACAAGGCAAAAAGGCAGCCTACTGAATGGAAAAAGATCTTCGCCAACCCCACATCAGACATATATATACTGCAAAATATATAAAGAACTCAAGAAATTAGACATCAAAATTATAAATAACTCAATTAAAAAATGGGGTACAGAACTAAACAGAGAATTCTCAACAGAAGAATCTTAAGTGGCCAAAAGATACTTACGGATAACATAATTTTACCTTAAATTAGAATATTTTGATAAAACTGATTAACATTATTTTATGTAAATAACATAATGTTTAGGGAAGATTATAGCTAATTAATCTAACATTATTTAGAATAAGGTTATCTAAAATATTTATAAATCAAATATATTTACATTTTACTACAAAAATACATCGCACTTATTTATCTTTGGCCTATTATCCATTAATACAGTCTTTTGGCACTTTGTTACACACACAACAAAATTTTGTAACTATAAATTTGGTTCCACTAACAGTCTTAAAAGTAAAAAGCTTTTGTGATAATACTGTGCATCAATTAACACTCTGTTATAGTTCTAACCTGCAAAATGAATGATGACTTTCTGAGCCAACTGAAAGATAGCCAACAGCCTGTAGAAAGCACACTCAATGAGAGGCTAAGTTATTTTGCTTTCCTTTTTCAAATATTGTTATTTTTCACAAACTTTGTCAGTTTCCTCAACTAGTACTTCATCAGCTACATGCATATCTCAAATACCTTTTATTTTACACATTATTTTTATCACATTATGAAGAATACTGACCTTCACTTTTAAATCTATTTTAGATTTGGGAGAAAAAAGAAAGAAAGAAAATTAACCAAAGTGCAAAGTTTCCCATAAACCCCAGGAACTTTCTAATCTTTAATGTCTCCCATTAATGTTATATATTTGTAACAGCTGAACAAAGCCTATATCTCTATAGTATTAATTACAAGGCACTGTTTTCTTTAGGTCTTGGATCTTTCTTCTTGTGGTATATAGGATGAATTTTTACCAACATTTACATTTACATAGTCATCATTAAACTATTTTACAGAATGTTTCATTATAAAAAATTTCTCTTATTCCACTCCCTGTGCCTCTCTATGCTTTCTTACTAAATTCCCAGAAGTATTAGACCTTTCATGCTGCCACAGGATTCCAGAATGTGATATAGTTTGAATTTTACACCATATGGAATTTTCAAATTGCCTTCTTTTACCTATGAAAATGTATTTACATTTCCTCCAAGTATTTTTATGGTTTGATACTGTTGGACCTAATTATGATCTGTTACAACATTATTCCTATGTCAAAATATAAACCAACAATGTGATGATATTGAACATGAGGCCTTCTGAAAGTTATTGGGTTTTAATCAGGTCATGAGGTTTGGATAGTTAGTCCCTTTATGAGAAGGAAACAGCTTCTTCACTCTTGATGTGCACACAATCAAGAGCAATGTTCCTCAGACAAAGCTAGGATCTTTTATCAGATGATGACCTTCTGGCAGCTAAGCTGCTCAAGACAACACATATTTTTATTGCTTGATAATATCTCTTCATGTGGATATACTATAATCCGTTTATTTTTCACCCATAAAAGGACATCATCAGTTATAAACTGTGGAGATTCTGAGTAAATCTTCAGGCAAAAGAAGGGGTTGCAGAGACATGAGCAGATAGTAAAAGTGGACTTAGTGTTCTTCAAAATGGCTACAAAATTTATCAAATCGGTTATTCAATTTTGCTGTTCCACAAACCTCAGTAAGAACCCAATTGTCCCACTAAGTGAGCTCCCTTGTTGGTGCATGGAATGTGTGTGTTCACATGGCACAGAGGAGAGTGTGTTATGCAGAGCAATGGTCAGCAAGTTGACCCAAAGACAACTCTGTGAAGGGCTAGAAGCTGTGACTCTCTGAAGCCTTCTTGGACCCTGGCATGAATCAGGCAACCTTTGGAGTAGTTCCAATGGTAGCAGCAAACTTCAGAACAGATTGCTGGCCAGCTTTCCTGGAGGAGATGCATAGTAGTCCTGAGCTACTTTGTACACTCTTGAGTAAAGGGGGAAAACGTGGAAGGAAAATTAATTTCCTAAAAGCTTTGTTTGGATGTCAGTGTTCAGGGTTTAGTCTTATAACAAGTGCTCATTAATAGATGATTGATTTAATCAGCAATTCTATAATAACAAATTATTCTCAGTATCTTCTCATGACCTCATTTATAAGCTGTATATTCTCTTATGAGATTTTTATTATGCTCATTTGTTTTTAATTAATGTATCTTTTTCTTGTCTTTGAGTTTTAAATATGTTTCTACATTTTTATACATAGTTATTTGCTTTGCTTTGCATTATCTTGATAGATAGAGGATACATAGATGATAGACAGATGACAGATTAATATAATAGGTGCTAGATAATGTGTAGATTATCTTTTCATTGTCATAATATTTCCTATCATTTTATGCTCTTCTTTAATTTTAAGTATTCTGCAAGCCTATAATAGAAGAGGAAGATTCAATTTTGGTAAAGTTATGGTTAGCATTTATTTTTCACTCACAAATCATGGTTTTTATATTAATAAAACAATTAAAAATATCACAAGCTTAAGATATGATAGATTTTCTTTATATTATCTTCTGAGAGATCATATTCAATATTTTACAAAAAGGTCACTGTCTTGAAAGTTATTCCATATTCAAGTTCACTTTATTGTGTCTAAGTTGTGACTCTTAGAATCTTACTACCTACTTTTCTGCTGTGGTCCCTGAACCTCAAGCATAGGGTTATGATACAGATTTGTCTTTTAGAGCTGAGCACTCCACAGCATCTTAGTCTTATCACTTTGACCGTTGTGCACCCCTTTATTAATTTTCATGTACTGCTAAAAGAAACTTCTACTTGTATAAGAATAGGAACTTTGGGGATAATTTATGACTATGTCATTTAGCAGAATAATCATGTTAGATGATCACTATGACTTAACAAAACATGGTTTTGGGCCTGGTCAATGGTCCTAGGAATTAGTTTCATCTTGTGAAGCATGCCTTAAATCCAATGAGAAAGTGGTTGGTTGTATCCATACCCATGCCACTGCTGCATGATGAAGCATATGAACACATCTTGCTTGTCCATTTATTAATGTGGCCTGCAATGTTTCCATACAGATAAGACTGTTGAATACTTTCCTCCTCCCAGTATTGTACATATAATGTTCCAACACTGTGAAACCTAGCCAGGAAAGGTGAAGCTTCTAAGTTAGTACCAGCATTAGTTTGCTATGTTCTAAAACTCAACCATGTGGTGTCTTCAACAACAGGCTCCCACTCTCAAGTTCTATAAAGTGACCAAGAGCAAAAGCAAGAGCATGTGATGTTTTTGTAGTCTATGCGATGCCATTGACCAACAACTTATAAAGAAGTATCCCTCACCCGACAGTGAGCTTTTTAATTCACTAGCCAAATGCCCCCTCTTATGGGATACTCCCATTTGAACTCCTTCTAAAAGTGCATTTGTTTATATTTCATAAAGCATTTTCAGTAATAGGTGTCCAAATGGCTTCCTCAAATGTCTGTGCTATTGGCTATCCTTCGCTATACTGTTCTTTCCATCCCCAACCTATTTAAGTCTTCCTAGTCCTACATTCTCCCTTCACTTGCCTCTATAAACGCACTTAGTTTGAATTAACAGAAATATAGATCACTGATTTTAGTTTTTACTTCTTCCCTATTATAAATTAAGTAACAACTACAAGTTTCAAACACTATTTTCATTATAGCTCACAAAATATGTTTAGTAATTTTAAGTTACATCAACATATTTAAAATTTTAGGTTAACATCTCTTCTTTAGTAATCCATGTGCTTTTTACAGCTGGCTATTTTTTACAGTTTTAGAAAGTGTTGTGTTTCTGTTTGTTTTTTGTTGGGGGAGTTTTTATTTTTAAGACAGTGTCTTAATAATAGTTCAGTTTGGCCTAGAACTCACTATGTAGCTGAATCTGGTCTTGAACACACATCCATTCTCTTGCTACTGTATTTGTTACCGTTGCCTATTTATGTTCCTCAGTCTCTAAAGGGACATGGCAAGACTGCCAGCTGGACAATAGGGCCTGAAATCACTAAGTGCAGTAAAGAAAAAAGACACATGCAAATGTGGGAAAAGAAAATCCTTAAAATCTTCATGGTTCACACTCATTTAAAACTAACTGTAAAACACAGCAGCCTTTTGAAGTTGCCATAAATAAGGCAAAGACAGATTTGTTACCATAAATATTGAAATATAAAAGTTTCTTTCTATCAACGGTACCAGATAAAACCTGTACAATGAAGAATTAGGTTCCCACACAGGAAGCACATTCTAGGGAGATTGCTAAAATCCAATCCAAAAAACAAGAAAAAAAAAAGAAAAGCAAATGTGTCATTTAATCGCAGATTAATCTATAAATTTAAAATTTAATAATATGATATTTTAAACTAATCTGTTTTCTCAAGTGTTCAACAAAATTATTTTTAATTATGTGAGAGAATAGAGATTCTTGAAGATTATTGTCAATAAAATAAAATAGAAATGCCATAAAGGAATTTAAGATTCAATATAATGTATGACACAAAAGTTAATAACAAACACACAGTACTGTTGTGCCAATCAAAGTGTAAAATACTTTGTAAAAGAACACAAATTCATAAATTAAACCTCAGAAAGAATAAAATTTGATATGTAATGAATGTGACACTAGTAAACCAGTAATAAAAGGAAAGCTAATTGCTTATTTAGATGATAGCTTTACAGGAAATAAAATGCTGAATTAGTTTCTTAATTAATTACATGGTTTATGTAACATTAAAGATTTAAATTTGAAAGTAAAACCAAGAGCTGAAAATATACTATAATAACTTTTTATCTAAAAGTAGGAAATTCCCTCAAGAAACATTAAGGACACAAAACTATTGAGCTATTTTTCAAGTTACTAGAAATGACTCTATTAAAATTTAAAATATTTATTCAACTAGTAAATATGGGTGAAAGACTTAAAAAATGATATTAAAACTTGACATATTAATATTTCTATGACAAAATACATTTCTGAAGCAAAATTCCCAAAACCCTAATAAGTAATGGTCATCAAAGATAGAAAAGTAGACAAATAATAAAGTAAACTCAAAAAGTTCACTAATTTACTTCAGGAAATATGTTGATATACATTTGCATTTAGATAATTTTGAAGAAAAATTAGATTAAATACATAGTATATCTCCACAATAATCCTCTTGTTAATGATTAGAAAAGTATATTATATTTAAGGGACTTGGAACATTCTTATACTTAAAACAAGAATCCAAACTTGCATATCACTTTCAAGGGGTAACTTGGTATTATGTATGAAAACCATGCATTCACATGAGTGATATTCAAATCTCCTAGTAATAGATATTCCTATAGTGGAAGTCCTAAATCTATAATACCACATTTATCATGTTTTCTTATGGGTAATTTTATTGCCCATAGTAGAAGACAATGTAAATGTTAAAATCTAATAAAATGAGCAAATGAGGGACTCAGTAGATGAAGTGTTTACTACATAAGCATAATAACTGAAGTTTGGTCCTCTGTAGTCAAATATATGTGGAGACATATGTTTAATGCCAGCACTAGAAAGGAGGAGACAGGAAAATCCTTATGGCTCAGTGACTTGACAACCTAGCTTAAATGAAAGGTCTCAGGTGCAAGAGAAAGGCCCTGTCTCAAAAATATGTAGACATTTCCCAAGTTTGAATGAAACCCAGAGTAACCTCTTTCTTCCATATCCATACACAAATACATGCACCATTACCATACATCTGCATGCAGCAACACACACACACACACACACACATACACACACACAAACACAGAGAAAGACAAAATAAGAGATAAAATTTGCATAAATAATAATTTAGCTTACCATGCAACAATTATAAGCAATAAAAAATTATGCTTAGAAATTTGAGTAGCAGAAATACAGCTTGCTCCAATACTGAGGGGACTTAAGAGGTGAATGAACAGCCACACAGCAGGATGCCTCACTCTATAGGTCATCTCCAGTGGGCCAAAACCCTGGGCCCCTCCCCCAACTCCCTTGACTTTTCTAGCCAGCCAGCAGGGAGTTCCCTGTGGCCAGGATCCCCCAGAAGACAATCCTATCCACCCTACTAGCCACACCCCACCCCCAAACTATTCTACTACAATCTGGGTGGAACTCTGAAAGGCAGCTTGCTCCAATACTGAGGGGTCTTAAGAGGTGAGTGAGCAGCCACATGGTGGGACGCCCCACTCTCTAGGTCCTTCCCAGTGTGACAAAACCCTGGGCCCCTCGTCCAACTCCCTTGGCTTTTCTAGCCAGCAGGGAGGTTCCTGTGGCTAGGCTCCCCAAAAACCCAAACAAATTCACTAGATCCCCCAAGCTACTAGCCATATCCTGCCTAAGAGCTGAGAGCTTGCTATAATACTGAGGGGACCAAGAGCTTGCTTCAACACTGAGGGGATTAAGAGAGAGCACCAAGAGAGCAAACCAGAAGAGAAGACCAAGAGAGCAGGCGTATAGAGACCTCAGAGGCTTTCTGAAACAGACATTGACAGTACAGAGCAGACCAAGAAAACCTCCCAAACACCCAGACAACCACAGCAAGGATTGGAACAAGACAAAGACACTAGCGGCCTTATCTGAAGGAAGAGATGGGTAGGTGCCAATGCAAGAATTTCTCCAACAACATAAAAAACAACATAGTCACTCCAGAACCCAGTAGTCACACAACAGGAAGTCTTGATCATCCTAACCCAGAAGAAGCAGAAGAAAACGACTTTAAACGTAACTTTACAAAAATGATGGAGACCTTTAAAGAGGAAATGAAAAACTCCCTTAAAGAAATGGAGAAAACAAACAAATAATTGGAAGAAATTAATAAATCCCTGAAAGAAATCCAAGAAAACCAAGAAAAAAACAATCAAACAGGTGAAGAAAAATAGTTTAAGATGTGAAGACTGAAATAAAGGTAATAAAGAAAACACAAACAGAAGGAATTCTGTATATGGTAAATCTGGGTAAATGAACAGGAACTACAGAGATAGTATAACCAACAGAATACAAGAGATAGAAGAAAGAATCTCAGGCACTGAAGATACTATAAGGAAATAGAGTCATTGGTCACAGAAAACATTACATCCAACAAATTCTTAACACAAAACATCTGGGACACCATTAAAAGAATAAACCTAAAAATATTAGGGGTAGAAGAGGGAGAACTCCAGCTCAAAGGCACAGAAAATATATTAAACAAAATCATAGAAGAAAACTTTCCAAACATAAAAAGAATATTCCTATGAAGGTACAAGAAGCTTACCAAACACCAAATAGACTAGATCAAAAAAAAAAGCTTGCCATATAATAATCAAAACACAAAACATGCAGAATGAAGAAAGAATATTAAGAGCCACAAATGAAAAATGACAAGTAATAAATAAAGGTAAACCTATCAGAATTTTACCCGACTTCTCAGTGGAAACCAAGAAAGCCAGAAGGTCCTGAATAGATGTGCTGCAGGCACTAAAAGACCATGGATGCAAGCCCAGACTACTATACCCAGCAAAGCTTGCATTCACCATCAATGGAGAAAACAAGATATTCCACGACAAAAACTGATATAAACAATACATATCCACAAACCCAGCCTTACAGAAAGCACTAGAAGGAAAACCTCAACCCAAGGAAGCTAACTACACCCACAAAAACACAGGCATGTGATAACCCCCACCAGCATAACTCAATAAAGGGAAACACACAAAGGCCACTACCAAAAAATAACCAGAGTTAAAAACCTCTGGTCATTAATATCACTTAATATCAATAGACTCAATTCACCTATAAAA